>PVIA01004315.1:0-41589 GCA_004024845.1 Tonatia bakeri
CAGGCATAATCCAGCTTTCTGAGAGGAGGAAACTGGGGCTCCTTGTCCCTGGGGCCACGCCCGAGGTCACTCTACTAAGTGGTAGGGCTGGGGTGGGGGAGGGGTGGTGGTTTTCATCCTAACCTTTCCTTCACGGTGGTGTTGGCTCCACAAATGCCTGTTAAGGAGGGTGGTTTTGCTTCTCTCCCCCAGAAGACATTAGGCAAAGTATGGAGGTGTTTTTGGTTGTCACAGTTGAAGACAAGATACTGCTGGCATTCAGTGGGCAGAGATCCGGGATGGCACTAACCTAACCATCCTCCAATACACAGGGCAGCCCCCCGCAACGAGGAACGAGCCAGCCTCAAATATCAAGAGTTCTGAGGCTGAGAGATCTGGACTAAAGGACTAGTCTGTGCCAGATACTAAAACTACTCAAACGTATTTAAGCCTGCGAGAACCAAGTCACATAAATTACTAACTGTGACACAATATAACGAGCTCAGTGTGGCAGCTATGTGCGATGCGTTATGGGAACACCTAGTGCAGCCTGGGGGACCCAGAAAAGTAATCCGGGAAGGCTTCCTGTAAGAGCCGACACTTAGAGGACCCTTGATTCCAGTAGTGGTGTTGCTGCTGCAGCCTCACACTATGGGACATTTGTGATTTAACAAGGTCCTCCTGTGCCTTATCCACAGGCGGAGCAGAGAGAGGAGACTTCGAGCGGATGGAGCTCCGTGGTCTGTGCTTCCCTCTGGGGAGCCCCTTCCCCTGCCCTATCTCTGACCTTTCCCACTGATTGTCCCCTAGAATCGATAAGAAAATGTCGGATGCGCAGGGCAGCTACAAACTGGATGAAGCTCAGGCTGTCTTGAGAGAAACAAAGGCCATCAAGAAGGCCATCACCTGTGGAGAGAAGGAAAAGCAAGATCTCATTAAGGTGCGAAGTTCCCGGGACACTCCATCTGCGTTTCTCCTGGGCCCCTGTCTGTGCCAGGACTCATGGGCTAATGTCTCATGATACACAGATCCCTGAGTTCTCACCACTAGTTACTTTGGGCTTTTGGAAGTGGAGGCTCAGTAGCATTCGGTGACCTGCCTAAGGTCACACAGCTGTGTGAAATGACAGTCGAAACAGGAGCCCTCTAGTTCAAAGCTCATGCCCTTGCCACTAGCTCCAGCCACCGGGCTTACCTTTCAAAGGACTGAATGGAGGGATGTGATTCAGCATTGTTAACGTTGCAATCAAAGGGTAGCATCTTTTTTTTTTTAAACGATTTTATTTATTTTTAGAGAGGACTAGAAAGGGAGTTAAGAGAGGGAAAGAAATATCATTGTGTGGTTGCCTTTCGCACCCGCCCCCTCCTACTGGGGGCCTGGCTTACAACCCAGGCGTGTGCTCTGAACAGGAATCAGACTGGTGACCCTTTGGTTCATAGGCCCGTGCTCAATCCACTGAGCTACACCAGCCAGGGCCAAAAGGTGGCATCTTTATAAGCATTTCATTGTGTATTCTGGCTCTCTGCTGGGACCCAAACAGACCATAATAGGTGTGATTAATGTTCCAGGCAGTTGTGCCAAGCACTTTGCGTGCACTGTGCCTCACTTAGCCCTGACACCAACCCTACTTTGTCCCCATAATGCAGTTATGAAGGATGCATAGCTCAGAGTACATGGGAAAGCCAGGATTCAAACCCATGAACCCCTGTCTCAGAAGCCCATTCTCGTAGCCCCTGTCTGTCCCACCACCTCTCGCAGGAACTCCCCTACCTCAGAGATATTATTGTTCCCATCTGCAGATGAGGGGTCTGAGGCCTAGAGAGGCCGTAAGTGACTTGATGAAGGAAGCTTCACCCTCTATCACAGAGTAATTTTGAAGCTCCTGCCCAGAACGGCAGCCCAGTGAAAGCATTCAGACCAGGCAGTGGTGGGCAGTGGGATGTGTTCCTGTCGTGAGTGGCAGTTCAGAGCACCAAGTCTCATGTCACATAGACCAGGAAACCCTGGCTCTGTCAGTTGCCAGCTTCTCCGTGTAACCGCTCCTTCATGGATCAAGTCATTCCTACAGGGCTGTGGACAGGATTCAAAGAGATCATGGTAAAGCTGACAGCTTCTGAGTGTGGACTGTACTAGCTACTTTATTTTTAATTTATTTTTTAAAAGATTTTATTTATTTTTTTGGCAAGGGAAGGGAGAGAGAGAGGAAAAAAAAAAAACATCAATGTGCGGTTGCTGGGGGCCGTGGCCTGCAACCCAGGCATGTGCCCTGACTGGAAATCGAACCTGCGATGCTTTGGTTCGCAGCCCGCACTCAATCCACTGAGCTACGCCAGCCAGGTTGTACTAGCTACTTTACTCTGGGCATCCCGTTTAATTGGTGTCATAGCCCCTGAGATGGGATCTATGATTATTCCCCTTCTGCAAGAGAGAAACTGAAGCACAGAGAGGTTGGTCCTCTCACTCAGATCACACAGCTGGGTAGTAACTGAGTGGGGGTTCTAACCCAGGCTGTGTGGCTCCAGAGCTAGCATCCACACCTGTCTCCCAGGTAAGGGGCCTGGCACAGTGCCCGGCACCTAGCAAGTGCCCACCCACTGCTGGCTCTTTACAACAGAAGTAGGAAGTCTGGGTGAGCGTGGGTTCCTCCCAGATTATGAAAGGGGGAGAGAAAGGTACATGGACTGTGACAGACCTGGAGCTCCCTCCCAGGATGGAAAGCATGTCACTGACCACAGCTGTTCTCCCCGCTTCAGAGCCTTGCGATGCTGAAGGATGGCTTCCGGACTGACGGGGGGTCCCACTCCGACCTGTGGTCCAGCAGCAGCTCTCTGGAGAGTCCGGGTTTCCTGCTGCCAAAACAGTTCCTGGACGTGAGCTCCCAGACAGACATCTCGGGAAGTGTGAGTAGCAGCGCCTGCTGCCGGGGGCCTCCGGAGGGACAGCCACCGGGAGGCTGCTGTGACAGCCGGCCACCCTCTCACCACTCACTGAAGGAGCCGGCTGGTGCCCCTCTGTGCGGCTGGCTGCTGCCGCAGCCTACGGGAGCCCCATTCTCTTACAGAGCTCCTGGTCCCCCGTGTTACAGGGAGATAATGGTATGAGGAAAAGCTCCCACTGAATCCCCGTCTTCACTGTCACTTGGCCACGTGCTTGTGTCTGGGTGCTGCACAGAAAGTGTTTTCGAAGGACCAGGTGTCTTTCTCTGGTTTCCTTCATACCATTTTGCAGAGCCATTCTGTTCTCTCACCAGCTGGAAAAGAGAGGACATTTTCCTCCTGTTAGTCCCAAAACAATGCGTGCAGCTTCCAGGCAGCTGCTCGACACCCAGTTCCAAAGCTCGGTCTGGTCATGGTTGATGAATGGTGCAGGTTCTGTCCAGGCCTGGCCTGTGACCTGGCCCATGGCAGTCCGTTGCTTTGGGGAACTTTTGTGTTCTAGAGCAGGTGACCTTGAACGAATCACTGCCCAGCCTCTGTGGCTAAAATGCTATTCCTATCTGATTTCTATAGCCGTGTTCCCACTTGTGAAGAGAGGTTATACCCATGCCTGATTGGGTGAGCCTTGTAGCTTCTTGCTACTCTCGATGGCAAACAGGCCTACCCCACTCACACCCCCTACCACCACCACCCATAGGTCCAGCTACAAGCCAGTTGTGGGCCAAAATATTTGAGAAGGACCTGTGTGCCTCCTTCCAGTTCTAGAACCTCCTCCTCGCTCACCCAGTATTTCACTCCCGGCTGCAGCCCCCTGAGTTTTCGGTTGACCTTCTCCACAGTGCCCCCAGAATGGCTTTTCTTGTATATGGGCTGTCCCTGTTTCCTCCCGACCAGCTGTCCTCCATGCTTCTGTGGCTTGAATGGGCTCCAGGCCATTTGTGGCCGTGAGATGATATTCTGAGCCATGAGCTCCTCTTCTAGACGTGATTGATGTCTGCGTTTGGGGTTCTTCCCACGGCCTGAAGGAAGGAGAGTATTTCTGCCTAACTGGCTTCTTTGGGATGCGCCCAGCCGGCTCAGTCATTGGGGGGTTATACTTAGCTACTTCCCACACAAGCTGTCAAGTCTCTCCTGCGTTCTTGATGCCCAGCTCAGCACTGGTCACAACAGCCACATAACTTCTGGCTTCCTCCTTCCCTCCAGTTCGGCACCAGCAGCAACAATCAGTTGGCAGAGAAGGTCAGACTGCGCCTTCGATACGAAGAGGCTAAGAGGAGGTAATTGGGGGCAGGGGCTGGGATGGTCTGACAGTGTAAGTACTGTTGGAGAGGGTCAGCTGTGTGCCTGGTTTTACATGCCTCCTCTCTCTGAATCCTGCGAAGATTATGAAGATGAGCAGTACAATCTTCATATATTAACCTTCTCTGAAACTCAGATGGGAAATAACTGACCCAGAGACACTTAGCTAGATACGGGGTGGGCTGTGCTCTGAACTCAGATCTGTTGGACCTCAGAGCCTACTTCTCTCTTCCCTTGCTGGCCTCCGTTTCTGTAGTCACAGTTTTCCAGTGGTCCTGTATGTAGTGTGGTTTGAAGGAACACACCTGGGGATTAGCAACAGGCTTAAAGAGACTGGATCCTGCTCACTGGGAGCGAGCTGTGCTTTTAAACCACGTCAGATGCCAGTGACTTTGCGTGTTCTGTGGCTTCACAGAATCCCAAGTAGTGGAGTTCTGCTGCCACAAATAAAACTAATATAATAAGTAAAGCTGACATTTCCGGAGCGTCTCTTACAAGCCAGACATTGTACTAAAGCGTCTGCATGTGCGTTGTCTCGTTTGATATTAGAAACCGCCGTACAGCGTAGCTTATATCATATTGTCTGCAAGTTAGAGAAGAGAAAGGTGAGACCCAAGATCATTTTCCAGTGTGGTGACGGCAGAATTTGAACTCTGGACAATCTGGCTTCATGTCCATGATCTTTGTGTACACTGAACCGGCCTCACCAGGAATGATCCTGCAGGGCATTGTGTGACTGACAGAAGCAGGCGGGCTGCACCCATTTCTTTTTAGGCAAAGCAGTGTGGCCCGTGGACCTTCTGAGCCAGTCCAGGTAGAGTGGCAGTGCCCAGCTCTTTACCTCTGCCCACTCTCTGGGAGCGGCAGTGACAGAAAATGGATAGAAACTAGAGGAAGCAAAAAAGGAAATTTGTTGGCTTATTGAACTCCAAGGTCCTGGGGGAAATGAGCTTCAGGCCCAGCTCTATCCAGGGACTTCAGTGATGCTACAACTGAGTCTCACCCCTTTCTCCACCCTGCTTGTGTTTGTGTGGATGGACTTTCCTGTCAAAGGGGCAAGATTACCCCCAGAAGTTCTAGCCTTCCGTGCTACTGGTAGAAAGAGTGCCTGCCTTTCCCAATAGCTTTAACAAGCTTTGAGTCTGAGACTCACGGCTTTTCTGGGTGAACCAGTCATTGATGCAGGGTGGGGAGAATCAGAATGATCGGGAGGTCCTGGTGTGGGCGACGTGCCCAGGTCTAGGAGAGAGACTGAAGTCAGCTCTGTGGGAACCCAGTGAAACTATGGGAGGAGTGGTTTCCCGAAGAAAATTTGAAAGCTCGTGAAGAAAGAAGGAGACATTGAATACTGGTCAGGTGGGGAGAAAATACTTCAGTGTACTGTTGCAGCTCCCCCTAGAGGTCCCGCCAAACAGCAGGACTTCTGCATTTGGACAGCCACTTCTTTCCCCTCTGAAGGGGACTCCTCTGAACCTGGGTCTCGTCCAGTCTGGAGTAATGCCTGTGTGCCGGGATCAGTTCAGGAGGGACTAAGATTGGAGTCTTCCCTCTGGTGCTGAGCCAGCTTCCCATCTCAGAGAGAAGTCTCAGGCAGCTTCTCACCTCCTCACGCCCCGGCTCATCCGCCTTAATCCAGCTTCCCGCCACCCCCTCCCCCAAAGCTCCAGTGTAGTTCCTTGTAAGGGACGGTGCAACCTGCTGAGTGGGAAAGCAGAGGCTGCAGGACCTGAAGGACCAAGGGCAGGTGTCTGCAGTGCAGGGTCAGGTCATTGTATGCCAAGCTCTGTCACATGTGCGTTTCTGGGCAGTGAATGTAGTCCATCAGATTCTCCAAAGGGTGGATGGCCTGAAGTGTGAGGTGCGCTGGCGTAGTGAAAGAGCCACTGGAAAGAACATCCAAGAAAGCATCCATCACCCCTTTGTCGTCCCGCGCGTAGTGGAGCCGCTGCCAGACTCGGCTGTTTCACTCTGTCTTCAAAGCAGCTGGAGAACAGCAGCCAGGGAGTTATCCCCCAGTCAGTCCTGACAGATTGTTGGAGATGTGAATATGGAATTTAAATTAACTCTAAGAATTCGTATGTGCTGAGACGCTTGTCTGGGGAATGAGCAAACTTAGATGTGTCTCTCTGTCAGGAGTTTTCACGACGCAGCACAGAGATCTAGTTTCCCACCATGGTTTTTTTGCGTTTGTTTTTAAACCCTCACTGGAGGACATGTTTACTGATTTCTAGAGAGAGGGGGGGAAACATAGATGTGAGGCAGAAACACTGATCTGTTGCCTCCTGTACACGCCCCAGCTGGGGAACAAACCCGTACCTTTTCAGTGCATTTGATGATGCCCCAACCAACTGAACCACCTGGCCAGGGCCTCCCACCAAGTTTTGATAAAATACAAGTTGGGCTCCATTGTCGGCAGATCTGATCAGACTGGGTAGGAGTCCAGAGGCCTGGGCTCTCATCAGGTGTTAGATATGCTCATACCTTCCGGTCTTAGGTGAGCCACATCCTTTCTGGACACGTGTCCAGCAGCATTAACCACCAGGTCTCACCCACCCTTTAGGGGCTGGGAGGGGCTGGGATGTGGTAGCTGAAAGCACTATGCACAGGCTAAACCTGAGAGGATCAGGTGATCGCATCAGTACTCTTAATTACGCTAGGAATCTTACTTTGGTCCAACAATAATCATACCTCACGTTGCCCTGACCAGTGTGGCTCAGTTGGTTGGGCATCGTTCCTCAAAGCATAGGGTCACTGGTTCGATTCCGGTCAGGGCTCATGTCTGGGTGGCAGGTTCAGTCCCTGGTCTGAGTGCATACGAAAGGCAACTGGTTGATATTTCTCTCCCTTTCTTTCTCCCTCCCTTCCCCTCTCTTTGAAAATAAATAAATAAAATCTTTTTTAAAAAGTCCTATCTAATACCCGTAAGTATCTGGCAGTGTATAAAGAGAGCTTACTGGCATGTTCTCACTTGGTCCTCATAACCCACCTCCCCTCACCTCACAGATGAGGGTATTGGGTCTCAAAGAAGTTAAGGAATAGGGCTCCCTCTGCTGTAGCATTTATTATGTGCCTGCCACATCCCAGGAACTGTGCTAGAAACTCATGATACAAAACTTATTTCTCAACAAAAATTACCTTTCATCAGCAAGGCCAGAGCCAAAGCTGCAAACTCAAGGCCTCCGGCCCCAAATCCACGGTTGCCCACACAGTGCAGCCGTTGCTCTCTGAACCAGGGACGTGTGGTCAGCAGTCGTCTTTGTAGTGGGCCCACGCCCGCCATTGGTTGAGCACCTGTCGTGTACCAAACACTCTGAATTCATTACTGCTCATTTCCACGGCAGCTCTGAACGGTGAATGAGTGTTTTGTTATCTACAAGGCTCAGGGGGTTTGCCCAACGTTACATATTTAATACATGGTCAAACCAGGTAATAACCACAGAGGCAGTGGAGACATTTATTGAGTGCTTCCTCTGTGCCGAGCACTGTGCTTTGAGAAGTTTCGAATTGTGTCATTAAAACCTTGAACCACAACTTGGGAGGAATGGTTACACCTTTTGGAATGATTAGTGACTTGCCTAAGGTCACATAGCTACTGGTAAGAGGCTGTTGCCTGGTGATGAATCCAGCTCTCTATTCTGTTCTGCCAACCTCAGTGTCCCCCAGGGCAAGGCCATTGCCCTGTTCATGTCTCTGCCCCAGCCCTGCAGAGCCTGCTCATTGTCGGCACATGGTAGGCACCCCATGGGTCTGACAGGCAGAAATATGTTCTGGAGACAACATGCTGAGCCAGAGGAAGTCAGTAACTGTCAGAGATTGCTCAGAGGATGTCAGGGCTCTTTGAACCTCATAACCTTGAGCGTGCCATCTGTTACCCTGCTCCCACAATGCCATGGGCACGCTCGTCACGCTCACCTTCTTGGCCCACAGGATCGCCAACCTGAAGATCCAGCTGGCCAAGCTGGACAGTGAGGCCTGGCCTGGAGTGCTGGACTCAGAGAGGGACCGGCTGATCCTCATCAATGAGAAGGAGGAGCTGCTGAAGGAGATGCGCTTCATCAGCCCCCGGAAGTGGACCCAGGGGGAGGTGGAGCAGCTGGAGATGGCCCGGAAGCGGCTGGAGAAGGACCTGCAGGCAGCCCGGGACACCCAGAGCAAGGCACTGACCGAGAGGTAGGGCTGGGCTGGGCTGGGCTGGGGCCGGGAGGGGGCAGGGGACCCTTCCTTCACTGCCAGGCCTACAGTCCAGCCCCTAGCAGGGGAGCAGGGCGAGGGCGACCACCCGGGGTGCCTGGGCTCCACCCTGAGAACACTCCATTCAGAGATCTCGCAACTTTCTGGAAGTTGCGAATCGGGGGACAGGACAGAAGCTCTTTTATTACTGCCTTCAGCCCGTCTTTCAAAGGTCCGATGGCTTCCCTGGGACAGCGAGTTCACAGAGCCAGTCAAGGGAAGCCAGACCTGCCACTCCTCAGCAGCTGCTGAGCAGGTCACTTGAAGGTCCCCAAGGGCAGGGTCCTCTGGGGGACATGCAGAGGGAAGCCTCGGGACAGGTGGGGACAGTGCTGGAAACTGTGAGCCTTCTGCGGTAGAGGAGAAAGCTGATTCAGCGGTCTTTGCATCCACAGCTGTTTGCCCGAGACCCATGGTTGTCTGTCTGTGTCCATCCTTCCCTCTCATTTTCTCTCTGGGTCTCTCATTTTTTCTTTGTGTCTTCTGTTCCTCCTCTCTCTCTCAAAATGAGAGTATTATGCTCCTCTTCTTCATGAAGTAGCCTTTCCATTCAAGATGCCTTGAAGGGGCACAGCAGTAGACCCCAGTTAGGCCATGCCACAGGGTCTGCCAAACACCAGTACCAGATCAGTCAGAATCACAGCCATCCTGACACCCCTCACCCTACCCCCGTCCTTCCTGTGGGCCCCCATCCTGAGAGCTGCTGGGCAGTCACACAGGGTGCTTGATAGAGTGTGGACTTTCTGCCCTGCCCCTGCCCCCTCCCCCAGGATTGCTCCCCAGGCCTGAGATGCAGCCCAGGCTGTTGCATTTTTAACCAGCACACCAGGTGCTGGGCCAAGCTCATGGACCTTCTGGATCCTGTGCCTTCTATGCTTGATGTGCTCTTGGCCTCCCAGCGTGTGCCAGCATCACACGCAAATGCCATCTGGCCTGCTAAGCCTCCGGGAGGCGGCTGTGGCACCTGTGTGTTCCTGCCAATGGCTACACCCCTGTGCCCAGGGAGTCAAGGCCACCTGACTCCTAGTCCCCCCACTGTTGGGGCTTCAGTGGGGACCTGCTTTTACTCCCACAGCATACCTCTGGTTTTATCTCAGCCAAGAGGAAAACAAAGGTAGAAATGGTGAGCCCAGCTGCTCCTGACTTCACCCTTCCAGGGCTTCGCTCTTACAGAGGGTCAGGAGATTCCATGGTCCTATTCATTCCATGCAGAGTCAAGGATTTGGTTCATTAGGCACCCCTCCTGGGGGTCTGCTGCCTGCCCTGCCCCGGGCGGGGCTCTGGAAGAACAGCACCAGGGCCTGGGGCAGCCAAGGACCATGCCAAGGCCGCTCTGCCTGCTGCTCCAGTTGTCTCTTCTGGAATTTCTCAAGTTCAGTTGCCCAGGAATAGTTCCCGCCCATCCCTTACCAGTTCTCAGTTGGTTACAGCCCGCTCCGGTCTTCATTACAGGGCCCATGTGGTTTGTCATTCGGGGACCGGGCTCCTCCTGGCTTGTGGCACCTCCCCTTTTAGGCCATAAGAGGCCTCCAAGGGACAGTGGGCAAGACCCATCTACTCTCTTAACCACATCAGCCTGATGCACATCACTTCTGTCATATGTGATTGGCCTGAACTTGGTCACGTGTCCCACCCGCCCAGCTGCAAGGGAGGCTGGGAAGGGGGCCCAGCTGTGGGCCCAGGGAGCACCAGCGGGCTTGGTCCCCGTGTAACCAGCTCGAAGAGGCTCACCCACTGGTCCAAGTTGGGTCTTGCCTTTAGTTCTTTTCTCCCATTCCATTACTGTTTCCGCATGGACCTTTTCACACTGGGCCAATTAAATATTGGGTATTTGGGTGTTGTGTTTTTTTGTTTTTTATTTTTTATTTTTAGAGAGGGAAGGGAGGGGAAGAGAGAGAGAGAGAGAAACATCAATGTGCGGTTGCTGGGAGACATGGCCTGCAACCTAGGCATGTGCCCTGACTGGGAATCGAACCTGCGTTGCCTGGTTTGCAGCCCGCGCTCAATCCACTGAGCTACACCAGCCAGGGCTTTTTTTTTTATATATATTTTTTACTCCCACCCTCCCCAGTAGGGTGTGAGCTCCCTTAGGGCAGAAATAAGTGCTGCCTTGCCCACAGTTTTATCCCCGGTGCCCACAATGATCTGGCATGGCATGAGGTGTAGGCACTTGCTGGAACCCTAACCCTGCCACTACTTCTGTAGCTTTGAGTAAATTATGTAACCTAAGAACTTCAATCTCCGAGCATGTAAAGTGGTAAGAGCCGTTCTTACCACACAGGGTTAATGTGCAAATGAATTAAAACAGTGCTGTGAGTTTCCTGGCGCAGCACCTGGTATAGCCACAGTGGCTGGTGAATGCAGCAGTTACTGCAGGATTATGTGTGGAGGCTGTGTCTCCCCCAACATCACAGTAAAATGCTTCCGGAAGGTTCTTGTGTGTCTGTGCGTGCATCTCCATGAGTACATGCCTGTGATTCCTCTTCCGGGCAGGTGGAGGCTAGATTCCTCCAGGTTCCCCCTCATGCCTTCTCTCCCTTCAGGTTAAAGTTAAACAGTAAGAGGAACCAGCTGGTGAGAGAACTGGAGGAAGCCACCCGGCAGGTGGCAGCTCTGCACTCCCAGCTGAAGAGGTGAGCGATGGGCAGTGGGGGCAGTGCTGTCCTGGGCAGGCTGGGTGCAGGCGTCCCCCCTCCACAACGCAGAGAGAAGCCCTCAGGCCTGGGCCTTGGTGGGCAGCAGCGGGTTGGAATTTCGTAACATTGGTTTTCGTCAGCCATTTTAACAGTTGTCTTCTACTTGTAGTGAAGTGATACTGCTTTTCATAGTACACTCAGGATACAAAGTTTCCTTTCAAGATGCATGTTAAAGCACAAAAATCTGAGTTGATTTGAATTAAAATATGAAGAAGTGTCATTTCAGGCTAAATTCAGATAGGGAAAAATATTGTGCAAATGGAATGCAGCCAGCAGAGGTTTTGGAAAACAGGGATATGGGGGAGAAAAATGAACTTTTAAGGCAGTTGGCTTGGGTTCGAATCCCAGCTCTGCCACTTCCTGATTATGTGGCCTTCTTGGTTGTCAGTTTCCTCTTTAAGGAAATGGGAGTGCACGGTCCACCCTGGAGACTGTCAGGAGGGTCCAGCAGGATAGTGTACTCTTAAGGACTCACAGTGCTTCTCAGCACCTGGCAGGGAGTTCCAGGTGTCCCAGCCACTCCTGGTGTCCTCACCCTCTGTCTTCTCCCTGTTCCCAGCCTCTCAAGCAGCATGCAGTCCCTGTCCTCAGGCAGCAGCCCTGGGTCCCTCACGTCCAGCCGGGGCTCCCTGGCCGCCTCTAGCCTGGACTCCTCCACCTCCGCCAGCTTCACTGACCTCTACTATGACCCTTTCGAGCCACTGGACTCGGAACTGCAGAGCAAGGTGGAGTTCCTGCTGCAGGATGGGGCCACGGGCTTCCGGCCCTCGGGGTGCATCACCACCATCCACGAGGACGAGGTGGCCAAGACCCAGAAGACGGAGGGGTGTGGCCGCCTGCAGCCCCTGCGCTCCCTGTCCGGTACCCCGAAGTCCGTGACCTCTCTGTCCCCCCGCTCCTCCCTGTCCTCCCTCTCCCCGCCCTGCTCCCCACTCATCGATGACCCCCTCCTGGCCGGAGACGCCTTCCTGAGCCCCCTGGAGTTCGAAGATCCAGAGCTGAGTGCCACTCTTTGCGAACTGAGCCTTGGCAGCAGCAGCCAGGAGAGGTACCAGCTGGAGGAACCAGGAACGGAGGGCAAGCAGTTGGGCCAAGGTAGCAAACACCACATCTGGGGGTGGGGGGGAGCCTCCACGAGGCGGGAAGATGGGCACGTGGACCCCAGCAATCACCATGGCTGTCACTTACTGACTGCTTTCTATATGCCAGTGCTTTACACGGTTTATCAATTTATTTATTCATGCAGTAGGTGTTTATGTACTTAATCATGTTCCAGGTCTTGGGCCAAGGGTTTTCCATGCTGGATTCATTCATTCAACAGATAATCATTAAGTACCTACTAAATCTAAATGGCAGGTACTGTGTTAATGAATGTACAAGGTCCATTCATTCATTCAACAGGTAGGCCATGGGCCAGGCACTGGCTTAACTACAAGGATGCAGTTCAGGACAGACAGGTCCCTGTTCCCAGAAGCATACGTGTAAATGATGGAGCCTTTCAGGTTGCGTAGTCAGGTTCAATGTCAGGTTCAATGTGGGTTCAATGTCAGGAAGGTAACATTGAATGGAGGCTTCCACAGTGAGAAGGAGCCAGCCTTGGGAAAAGCAAGAGAAAAATCTCTGAGGCCGGAGCCAAGGGGCTGCGAGAGGGACCAGACACAGGGGGTCACCTTATGTGAGAGGTGACCTCCTCTCAAGGGTGGAGAGTCAGGTGGAGTCTGGGTCACGTGAGGCCTGAGTCTGGTGAGCTGTTTGGATTTTATCCTGATTGCACTGGGGATCCACATGACTGAAGCTGGGGAATGAAATGGTCTGACTCCTGTTCTGTAAGGGGTGAGAAGGGGCATGCTGGTGTGAATTGAGAGTCAGGTTGGCATCTTCAGAATCGATGATGCTGAGGATGACAGTTAAGACTTAGTGAGAGAAAACCAGATAATAAATCATAACCGCTAACATTTTTTGGGGTGCAAGATGTGGTGGGCCATGTGCTTTGTAGGGTGCAGTAGGTTACTTGTGTTGTGCCCCTTTCATAGATGGAGGAGACAGTGGGTCAGAGGAGGGACGCCACTTGATATAGGTCACCCCCCCGACCCAGAACTGGGAATGCCAGGATTGGAATCTGGGTTCCTCTTACCCGAGAACCCAGCGTCCTTGTTGTCACACTCCTCAGGATGCGAGCTAGCCCGGCATGTTCATTCCCGGGGCACTCCTGGTGCTCTCCGCCCCACCACGCCCATCTGGCCTTCCCAGGCTATGACTTAACTGAGTACAGGTATACAAGGTCCTGTACTTGGTATTGGGTACTTGTATACTCAGAATACAAGGTACTGTCATGCATATTCGCTCATTTAAGGCGAGTGCCGCTTTATCCCCTTAACGTAGATGAAACAAGTGAGGCATCATGGTGATAAATAAATGACTTATTTAAGGTCAGTGTCAACAGCTAGGAAACGCACAGTCAGGGTTGGTGCCAGGCCTGCCCAGAACCCACAGGAAGGCCTGTGCCAGCTCTGTCTGCCTTGGGCCCCCACTCATCTCCCCTTGTGTGGCCAGCTAGAAGCTGGACCCCCCTCAGCAGTGAGCTGCAGGAATGGGCAGGAGGGCTGCAACGCTGGTCAGAATTACCCGTTCATGTGCAAGAGAGGGCCAGTGGCCGCAAGGGGGGCGTCCGGGATTTCCTGGTTAATTAAAGGCTCTGCTGCGTGCCTGCCAGCCGTTGCCTTAGATGAGGGACTAAGACATCCCTGGGGCCTCTCATCAGGAAGGGGATCATGCTGAGCGCTCTCAAACAAAAATAAAAACAGGCTCCTACTACAGCAGGTGGCAGGCTTCAGAAAATTGCTCCCTGGAGACAGGGAGGTGCAGGTGCAACCTCCGATGAGACTCCATGAGATGCCACCCAAGGGTGGCATGAAATCAAGCCTGGGATCCTCAGACCCCAGCTGGGTGCTGGGAGCGACTCCTCCCCTCTCCCCTGCAGCATCCTCGGGGCTGTGGGCCAGAGACGGCGTGTCTCAGGGTGGCGTTTCCCTCCTGCCACCTCCAGAACCTTCCTGCAGTGATTGATGCCGGGCTGAGTGCAGACGCTAAGCAGGTTATGCGATTAGTGCTGCTGTTCAGTCAGCAGACAAATTAATCTCCTGAAGTGGTTTAGTGGGAGGTGGAGATTTGGGGGTCCAGAGATGGGAGGCCTGCAGGCTGCAGCAGGCGTGGGACCCAGGCTGGGAAAGCCGTGCCCAGGTGGCCGCTTACATCCCCCAGTCTCCTGGCAGGGACATCCCTTTCCCCAGCCTGCCTACCCCTGGTCTCTTCTCCAGTCTGTGCCCAGTGCCTGGCACGTAGCAGGTGCTCAGTATAGCTGGCTGGGAGGTCAAGGGACCTGAATGTGGCCTTTCCTACTGTGCAGAGGGCAGGAACTGTCCTATTCATCTTGGTGGCTCTGAACTTGGCAGTGGGCCTGGCACGCCTTTGGCATCCATGACTCAGGGCAGGAAGGAAGGTGCAGCTTGCACTGAGTCCCGGGTTGGAGACTTTGGAGGGTCTCCGTCAAGGGCAGGGAGGTGAGCTGAGTTGAGTGGAGCGGGATAGGCCGAGTGGGACAGCCAGTGCTTCAGTCCTTCCTGTCCCTCCCCTCGCCCTTCCTGAGGGCCCAGGGGTTAACTTTGCCCCAGCAGCATAGGGATCCATCTGGAAGGCACGGGATGGCATCGCAGTAAGGACAGTGGTAATGGGTTTTGTAGAGCACTGCCCCCGCCCCCCAGTCTCTATGCCACCAACTCTCCTATCATGTCTCATTGAGTCCCCCCAACAGCCCTACAGGGTGAGTGTTCTGCCCGGTTTATGGATGAGGAACCAGGGCTTACAGAGGTTACATCACTGTCCCAGTGTCTTGAAGCTGTGATGGTGGAGCTGAAATTTGAACCCAGGCAGGTCGACTCCAGAGTCTGGGGTGTCAAACACAGGATCAGACACTGCCCTTTCTTCACCCCGAGGCAAGGCAGGACCTGGCTGTGGAGTTCAGAGCTGGTCGGAATTGGTCGGGCCCGATGTAGGGCAGAAGATGGGTGGATCTGAAGTGTGTGTTGCAAAGAACAGTACCCTGGTTTCTGAACCTCACCTTTCCACCCTTTTTCCACCTCTTCCTCCAGCCGTGAATGCAGCCCAGGGGTGCAGCCTCAAAGTGGCCTGTGTCTCGGCTGCCGTGTCGGATGAGTCCGTGGCCGGGGACAGTGGTGTGTACGAGGCTTCTGTGCAGAGGTGGGTCCCTGAGTCCTGGATCTCTGGGAGCTCTGAATCTGCATACTTTGGGTCCCCATGGTGTGTGGGAGGGACCTACAGGAGGGCATGTCCAGGGGACCCCACCTTCCCCCAGGACCCCTGTTGGGGGCTGTGCCAGAGAGGCAGACAGCGCAGCTCCTCCTGCAGCCGAGGCGCTTCAAATTTGGGACAGCCCTCATTTCCTGGCTGCCATGCAGCGCGCCCTGGAGGAAAGGGAGCCCCTTCGGGAGAGGGATCTGGAGCAGGCGTGGGAACTCGGGGTCTGCGGGGAGGCTGAGCAGGCCTCCCACGCTCTCCCTTCCGAGGAGCCGACCACACCTGCCTGGACAGAGCCAGGGCCACTGCAAGGAATTGTGACTGACTTTCTCTCCCCTGTTTGTTGCCTTCCAGACTCGGTGCTTCAGAAGCCCCTGCGTTGGACGGTGACGAATCAGAAGCAGTGGGAGCAGCCCGGGTTCAGATCGCCCTGAAGTGAGTCACTGGGCGGCGGGGCCACGGGGGAGTGGTCTGTGCAGGGTCTCTTCCTTGGGGGCGGTGGCTTCCAGGCAGTTGTGGGCTCCTCATTAAAAGGGGGCCAGCTCTTCCCTTACCTCCCTGCTCCCCATTTTACCACAGAGAACAGTGAGGTTTTAGAGACCTTGTTACTTGCCCCGACCCACTGAGTGGGTCACTGGCAGGGCCAGACCGGGACTGAAACCCCACACCTCCCTGTCTGTTCGGTCATCACGCCAGTCACTTTTGTCCTGTCGTCTCCTCGGGGTTGCAGCCACCTGGACCAAGGTCGACCCCTGGAGGCAGCAGCCGTGGTCTGCTGTTCTTGTTTTCTCTTGATGAGGGACAACTTCACTGTTTCTTCCATAAGAACTAATTGCCAACATTTAAACATCAGGAAATTGTACCCAAACTTCTGGCCTTTCTTTAAAAATTCAGACAGATAGCTCCTATTTTCCTGAATAGCAGCAGAGCACGGGGCCTGTGCTCTCCAGCACAGCCACCTCTGCCACTGTTAAGAGGGAGATCAGCGCGTCACTAAATGCTGCTCCGTTTGCCCCCTTTTGCCTGCAGGTATGATGAGAAGAATAAGCAATTTGCAATATTAATCATCCAGCTGAGCAACCTTTCTGCCCTGTTGCTGCGACAAGACCAGAAAGTGTGAGTATGCAGAGCTGACGGGGTGGGGTGTCAGCTCCTCTGCAACCATCCCCGGGTCCCTCTCCTGCTCTGTCCTGCTCGGACAGTGGGCCCCATAAGCCCACTGTGGGTGTGGCGTGCCTGTGGCTATGATGCAGAGTGCCAGCACAGTGAGTGGGGTATAGGCGTGATGGCGAACACGCCAGCTGTACCGAGAAGCACTGCACGGCGATTCCTCCACGAGTACGTCCCGAGCACCCGCCACGTGCCAGCGTGCAGGACAGGGTAGGGAGCAAATCCCTGCCCGTGTGAGCTTGGAGCCTCGTGAAGAAGGTGGTTGTGGGTCCTTTTATCTAAGCTCAAGTGTCCCACGCAGAGAGAGACAGGTCTGCTGTTCTCGAGAGTCGGCACCGGTCCCTGTGCTTCTGTTGAAGGGTGCGGTGGGGGGCACCCTGAAACTGGTCACACAGCACGTACTCGCACTGTCTGCCCACTGGCACTTCTTGCTGACCAGGTTTATGTTTCATCGAGCTCACCCACCTGCTGGTCTCCTTTCACAACAGCGACAGGAGCTTGTATTTCCGTGGTCTGCGCCTCGCCAGCTTCTGGGGTGCAATACGTGGAAAGGAGGAAGTGGGGGGGTGGCCAAACGGGGAAGACGAGATGGGACACAGGGTTGTGGTCTGTCCCAGGCCCGCCTGTGCAGCACCAGGATGAATAACCTTCAAAGCTCGTTCGTTGGTGCTCCTGCTAGGGCATCTGTGCGAGTACCTAGTGACGAGCTGTCTGGGCCAAAGGGTGATTTTGTTCAGATTGTCACATTCCCCTCCGCAAGGGCCATCACATTCAGTGTCAACAAGCAGCCTCACCGGTCCTTCTGCACACGGAACTTTGCGCACTGCTGGCCTCAGGCTACAGGCACTTTGAGATTCTAAGGGTTTAGGGGATTCAGGAGGAGGGCCCTTCTACAGCCTTCACACAGGATGTGTGACCATTTGAGAAATGACAGTCCCGGTCCACTCTTGTTTCCCTGGGCGTTTGCAGCATCTGGGCCAGCCCAACACGTCTGCTCCGGGCCGGGCCGGCCCGGCCCCTGCGTTTGTCTCCCTCCAGGAACATCCGTGTGGCCGTCCTCCCCTGCTCCGAGAGCACCACCTGCTTGTTCCGGACGCGGCCCCTGGACGCCTCAGACGCCCTCATGTTCAACGAGGTGTTCTGGGTGTCCGTGTCCTACCCAGCCCTTCACCAGAAGACCTTAAGAGTCGACGTCTGTACCACCGACCAGAGCCGTCTGGAGGATTGCCTGGTAAGGGCCGCGTTTGTCTGTCCGTCCCACCTCTGTCCTTCTCCCGGCACTGCAGAGAGAAGAGATGCTAGGCTCATCTGTGCTGCTGGGCAGACTCTTCCCACAGGCAGACAGACCTACTGGGGGGTGGGGGGCTCATTTCACAGGAGAAAGAGTGACCTGAAAGTGTGTGTGCGTGTGTTTAAGGATAAAATCGTGGTTGGTTTGTTTGTTTGTTTGTTTGTTTTAAAGGTTTATTTTTAGAGAGGGGTGAAGGAGGGAGAAAGACAGGGAGAGAAACATTAACGCATGGTTGCCTCTTTGCACCCCCTACTGGGGACCTGGACCACAACCCAGGCGTGTGCCCTGACTGGGAATCGAACTGTCAACCTTTTGGTTCACAGGCTGGCACCCAATCCACTGAGCCACACCGGTCAGGGCTGAAAGTGTTTTTTTAAATGTCAGAACTGGGAAGATAACTAGCCACATACTCTAGCTTTACTGAACAGCATTTCAGGAGAACAAATACACAGGGGCTCAGCTCCCACCCTTACCCCTCCCTGTGTAGCTGGGTGGCCTTGGGTGAGTTACTTAACTTCTCTGATCCTGTTTTCTCAGCCATAAAATGCAAGCGATAACGCCCCCCTCGTGGCCATTAGAAGAATCGTTATAAGGATTAAATGAGACAGTTTGTGTAAAGCACCTACTCAGATGTCTGGCACACAGTAGGTTCTCATTGGATGGGGCTGATGCTGGTCCCCTCCCTGGAGGAAGGCTTCTCCTCCTCCCCACATTGGCAGGCCAGGATTGGAGATGACGTAGCCCTGGGTGCATTTGTGTCCCAGGAAAGCCGCTCCCTTAGAGACAGGCGACCCGAGTGCATAGAGATGCTGCTTAGCTTTCTCATCGGTGAAGTGGGGATTTGTTGCCAACCCAGGGGCTCGCTGTGATGGACAAGTGAGTCAAAGGAAGCGAAGGGCCCTGTTAACCCTGTGCCATTCAGAGCTCCGAGCACCGGAATAATAACTCAGTTGTGGGCACGGAGGAGCCCAGACGTGGGCTTTATACCCAGAAGGTTACTCTGCCTGCTATCGTCTTTCCTGAGACCCTGTGGGGTGATGGGGGTGCCATGGGGAACCAAGTAGACAAGGAGCCAATTTTGACTGCTGACACGTAAACCACCAAGGATCCATGATGTGCCGATGAGAACTGTGTCAGAGGTGACAGGTTGAGGTCACAGAGGAAAACACAGGCACAAGCAGAGGAGAAAAATGGGGTGTGCATGCTTCCAAACCCTACGGAAGCTGGGGAGTGGCAGCATGGCTGTCCTGCTCATGGGCAGCTGGTCTCCTTTCTCCTGGTGTAAACCACGAACCACAGGCCTCGGCCCCTAGTGGGGACACTGATGTGCTTGTGCTGTAAAACCCTGTCTGCCATGGAATTGTGGGGCAGACAAGGTTTTGTTCCCTAAGACAAGTCAGTCCTCAGTCTCTGTTTCCATATCGGACAGGTGGGTGGGTGGTTCCCTTTGGATTAAATGAGGCACTTAAGCAGTGCTTCCCAAACTTACGAAACGCACACGTGCGTTAGCTGGGGCTCCGTTCAGAGTTCAGGTCCTGGTCCAGCAAGTCTGGAATAGGGCCCAGGATTCTGCATTTGTAACACAATCCCAGGTGCTGCAGATGCTGTTGATCCCCACAGCAAGGATGCAGAGCAGTGAAGAGCCTGCACTGGGTACCGTTTCCCCTCCCTCCTTCGCCGGGGGACATCGCTGCATCTGCTGCTGTGGTTATGATCAATTACTGACCGTTATGCAGTTTAGGCAGCAGGCCCTGAGCTAAGCTCTTTATGTGTATTTTCTCTATTGACCCTCACCAGTCTTACAAAACGGGTTCTGTTGTACCAGTGAGGAAACCGAGGCCCAAAGAGGAGACAGAACTTTCTCAAGGCCTCACAGACAGGAAGTGGCAGGTGCAGAGTTACAACCCCAGGCGGGCCCGCCTCTGCAGCCCACCTAGGTCTCGCCCCGGGTGCCAGCACAGTGCTCCCTGGAGCCCACAGGTCGGGTGGTGGCGGAAGGTGCCTCCAGCATGGAGGGCACCGAAGAGCAGAGCAGAACGGTTTCCAAACCCGGGCTCCCCCAGTGAAGAGTGTCCTAAGCCCTGGCCGGCCGTGCTTACACAGGAACAGATTCTCTCTTATTTTCTCTGAGTTGGAGACCTTTTATTTCTTCTCCCCAATTGAAGTCTGGCCGTTGCTGGTTGCCATGGCAGCAGCCAAGCACTCATCCCACTGTGGCTTGTCTCCATTCGTGGCCAATGGGAGACCTACTTCTCTGAATCCTGTGGGGGCGTGTAGTGTCAGGCTGTCATGTTGTGTCGTGTCGTGGTAGCCAGAGGAGGTGAGACACGAGGAGAAAGGGCTGTCGGCCTCCCCACAGAGGCGCCCTCGCTGCTGCACTTGTGGAGTCAGTCCCTGGTCTGCCCTGAGCTGTTGCAGCAGCCAGGCAACAGCATGCCCGTCCTGAGCGTGCCTGTGTGTCTAGCCCTGGGCTAGGAACTTTGTATGCAGTATCTCACTTAATCCTCACAGCAGCCCTAGGAAGGAGCATCAGAGTCACCGCCCTTTGACAGGTGAGGGGCGAAGGCCCCCAAGGGCTCAGTAAGCTGCCTGGGTCATCCAGTGAATAGGCGGAGAAACCTGGAGGGATCAGAGATCCCACATCCCTCATGCAAAGCCATTGCACTACTGCACCTCTCGCAGCATTACCGTGTGTGTCTCTCGGGTCCCCAGACCTAGACGATGGTTTTGGAGGAAAGCCCCAGTGTCACAGGCAGTGGTTCCATCAGGTGCTTCAGTGCAGCAGAACTGGTCACGGGCTTTCCAGCTGGGCCCCCGGTGCCCACCCCTATGCACTAAGCTTAGAGACACTCAGTGCCGGTCAGCACAGGTTCTATTCAGGCAGCCCCCTTCCTAGCCTTCTTCCCACATCACTTGCTTCTCCCTGTGTCTCTTTTGCTGCTGCTTCCTCGTTCCCTGACGGTCAGTCCGAGGGCCCCGGGGCTCAGGCCTTGGCCCTCTTCTATTTCCTGTTTGCATCCACTCCCTTAGTGATGATATCCTGTCTCCCAGCTCCAAACACCATCCCAAAAGTATGGCTCCAGCCTGAGCCTCTCAGTGCCTCTGCCTTGCATGTGCATCTCTCGCATGTCCAGGTGGCATCTCAAATGAATTCGACCACAAGCACGCCCAGAGTCTTTCCTCCCTCGCCCTCACTGTCTTAGTCGATGGCAGCCCGCTCTCCCATTGCCCAGGCCAGACACCACAGTCATTCTTGACCCTTCTCTTTCTCCTGCCCCGCCCCCCACCCCAGCATCCAATCCTTCAGAAACTCCTGGTGGCTCCACCTTTGAAAGACCCTGAGACTACACCCACTTCTCACCACTGCCCTACGCACCATCCTGGCTCACCTGGAGTTTTGCAGCAATCTCGGGCCGTGTCTTGTGCCTCCGCCCCACCTCCCCTCCTCTCTGTTCTGCACACACTCCACTGCTCTGCTTAAATCCTTTGCGGCTCTGCTGCACCTACAGCCAACACCTGGACCCTTTGCCGGACCTCCAGGGCCCTCGGGATCTGCTCCTTGGTATCTCGGATTTCATCCTCAACGCTTCCCCTGGTCTCCTTGTGCCCCCGAATACACCGGCTCGCTCCCCCTTCCAGGCCGCTGCATCGCTGCCCCCTTGGACTGGAATTCTCTTCTCCCAAGTGTTGCCCACCTCAGTGAGGTCTTTCTTTCACATTCGTAGTCCCCCTCCGTTGTTGTCCCCTTCTGTCCCCTTCCCCTGTGTTACTGTCCTCTGCAGCTTTGCACCACCTAACACTTCTCTCTGTCACAGACTTTGGGATACACATTATTTTCACATTTCATCATCTCTGAAGTCAAGATGCAATTTATACTAGATCACAGTTTCTCGTTTCATTGGCAATTATTTTTCTTTCTTTGCAGTGCATGAAATTGAATGGTATACTTTATAATAATTGATGGCATCTTAGATTCGATGTAACACAGTTTGGAATTTACTTACGGATTTGTTTCTCTGATTCCCACAGACTGGAATGTAATAAGCTCATGAACATAGGGATTTTTCGCTGCCCTAAACCCTGCCATCTCCCCAGCACCCGGAGCCATGCCAGGCATATAGAGGCAACTCGGCAGATGGATATGTGTCAAAGGAATGAATGAATGAGTAAACGCCCTCCAAGCGCATCCATTCTACTGAGCTAGATCGCATTCACTCCCGTGAACCGGCCCGAAGTAGACCGTGTATCTCACTGAAATAAATAGTAATCTGATGGCTGCGTCACCTCACAGAGCTGTGGTTACGTTCATTCCTCCTTGCCCCTCACACGTGGCCTGGCATATTCTGAACTACAACATCCAACGTGTTCATCTCCTTGGGAAGCCTGGGGGCAGAATCATGTCTTACATGTTTCTGTGGCTCCAGAGTCTGCGCCGGGCTCAGTGAATATTAAATGAGTGGCATGCACATTTATTACCATTATACCATTATTCTAACTCCCTACAACACACCAGGCATTTAATACGGTGCCTGAATTGACTCTGGTCTCCCCAACAGCTCTGCAGGTAGGAGTTGTTTCCCGGTTTTCCAGACAAGGAAGGCGGTGCAAGTAAAGTGTGTGTGTGTGTGTGTGTGTGTGTGTGTGTGTGTGTGTGTGTGTGTGTGTGTGTGTGTGTTTTCACATACTCACAGTTGTTCCCCTAGAAGTGACTTCTGGCCACACGGGCTCAGCCCAGTCCACACCATACTCTGGTACATCCTGATAGAAGGAGAAACTTGAAGAAAGGGTCCCGGCGGTCCCCATCCTTGTCCCAGGTGCCATCTGGAGCCATCACTTGGCTGCTGGCCCACTCTGCAAACTGGCTTGTCCTCCTGCCCCCTGTGGGCACAGCCCCTGTGGTGTTCCGGGAAAGCAAATAAGCTAAACTCCAAACCTGGTCAGAGCTCACCAAAGATGACATGCTGAAACTGTGAGACCACTGAGAATTGATTGATGAAGTTATTTTCTAGTAATTTCCGCGGACAGATAGTAAAAACTTGATAAAAATACTAAGTCACTGGAAGTAAACCCTCTGTCTGTGAGGTTGTATTAGTTAGGTTATGTTGTCATTGCTCATTTTTATTCTTGAAGAATCCATTTACGTGATTCAAAGAAAAGTGGTTTGGAAGGTTTACTACAGAGAGATCTCGTGCTCTCCACCTTGCCTAGCCCAGGCCCACCGTCCTGCCTGTCCAGGCAACCACTTGGATTCATTTCTTCTTTGCCTTTCCTTTATTTCTTGCTGCGCATAGGATCACGTGATCGTGTTCATTCTCCCTCGTACCTCAGATATGGTGCAAATATAGAGAAAATGCACTCTTACCTCTCCCCGTTTTTTGTGCAAAATGTCACATACTACGTGTTTTGTTCTGCACTATCCTATTTTTTCCTTAACATCTAGCCTAGGGAGTCTCTCCGTATCAGCCTAGAGATAAACATTTAATACATGTTTGGCAATGAATGAATAACTAGTGAATGAGTGATTTTGGAAGTGATTCACAACTAGCCCTCTCCTCCTCCCCAGAAATGCCCACCTCACCTAGAATGGTGTTTCCCATACTTCCTACAGGAGCCAAGTTCCCCAGATCTGGTCAGCCCCACTGACGACTCCCTTTTCCCGTTCTCAACAGGGAGGCGCCCAGATCAGCCTGGCTGAGGTCTGCCGGTCTGGGGAGAGGTCGACTCGCTGGTACAACCTCCTGAGCTACAAATACTTGAAGAAACAGAGCAGGGAGCCCAAGCCAGGGGGAGCCAAGGCCCCCGCCCCAGGGCCGGAAAGCATGGTGAGCAGGACCACCTCCTACTCCGGCTGTGCCTGGCTGGGTAGGAGGAATGGGCCCTCCCAGAACTGGAGGCGCAGAAGGAAGGAGATGGAGCAGAGGGATGGGGGTGGACGGGGGAAGAGGGCAGAGCAGCGGAGAGTTCTGTAAGGGGCTTGTACCCCAATCTGCAACTTTCTCCTTCCCAACGGTGCCCTCCCCCTTCATACTTTGTTTGTCCTACTAGAATTCACCGGATGAAAACCTTTATTCACGACTTTTAAACAATGAATTGGGGCAGGGAGGAAATAGAAAACTGAGGAAGGCAGAAAATTGACCTTTATTGAGACCCTGCTGTGTGGCTCATGGTCCACTGTGGAGGGAGGCTTTCCATAGGAGGCTGAGGGAAGTTGGGGGAGGACAGCCGGCAGGCGGGCGTTTCTTAGCTGGGAGGCAGGGAACACTCCTCTCCCCTCTCTCAGCCTCCATGCTTCATGTCGACTCTGACTCTGAGGTGGTTGTTAGGAAGCCATGCATGTAGGGAGCACTGGGCAAGGGCCTGATAAACGGTCTCCGTTTCATTATTTTTCTTGACAATCTTACATTGGCCCATTTTTTGGTTAAAAAAACACATTTTCATTTTAGTGCCGTACACTTGGAAAGCCCACATCTGCTGGCCAAGGAGACTGGCCAGGGCCCTGCTGAACAGTTAAGTTGCCCTTGAACGTAGAGTGATGCAGCGTATGGGGTCCTAATGGGATCCCCCAAAATAGTGTTAGGGGCCCAGGTGGCCTGTAAATCTCTCCGGCTTCGCTCTGCTCGGACGGTCACTGCCCGGAATCTCAGTGGAGGGGGCAGGCTAGCTCTCACAGGGAAGGATAGGGTTAAGACTAGATCTATTTCTTTCTCCTCTTCCTCCTCCTTCTTTGTTACCGTCATTTTCTGTACTTCGTTTTGTGGGAGGCCCTGCCCCGGTCATGGTGTGCGGTCACTGAGGCTCAGGAAGGTCACCTGAGGACACACATCCAGTAAGCAGCAGCTCTACGTCTCAAACTCAGGTTTCCCTCGCTCCAAAAACGTAACAGTGAGCGGGCGAAAGTCTTTATAAAGAAAAAGACCCCTGTACTTCCTAGAACGTGTGCTTGGATAAGTCGCGTCAACCTAGGCACATTGGTTTTCTTCTTCCCATTTCTCAAGGGGATAGTCACAGTCTCCCCCTACCAGGATGGGGTAAGGATTCAGTGAGGTGGGACCCATGAGCCATTTAGTGTCTGGCTTATACTAGGCCTTCAGCTGATTTTAGTCCCCTTGCCCTTCCCCAGAAGAAAATCTGGCTTTACCCTACCACGGGCATTTTCACATTAACCCCGTGCTCAGAAAAGATCAGTTTTGCTTTGCTGTTAGCTGCCATTTACTGAGTGCCAGTTATGCATTAGGTACTCTTCTGCATACCTTAGGTATATGATCTTCCTCATAACCCTTTGTAGTATGTATTATAGGAAACTGAATCTCAGGTTAAATAATTTCCTCAACTCACACCAGCTTTTTCACTGTAGACACCATTCAGTATACATGTTCTTCCTCCAGGAAGCCTTCCTTGAATGCAACCAGCTAAACTTCTGTTCCCAAACATCAATACCTTAACCTCCCACATAGTCCCTCTCACATTGTTTTGGTATGGATGGTTCACATGATGGTCTCTCTGATATCCTGTGATCTCCTGACAACCTAGAATTCTGTCTCACTCAGCTGCTGAACTTGGCCGTCTTCCCAAACTGTCCACTCCTACCAGGGTTATCCTCAGGAGAACCGCTAGTTTAGAAGAGCTAAGCACCATATTTCCAATGCTTAAGTGACCTGAAGCACAATGCGCACCCAGTTTCACCCTCAGTTCACAGGGAGGGTCACACTCAGAGAAGCCCTGACTCTTGCCAGGAGGGGCTGTGCCAGTGGTGTGCCAGCAAACCCATCAGCCTTGATCTCCGCAGGACGCCGTGACTGCTCTGTTGGAACAGACAGCCGTGGAGCTGGAGAAGAGGCAGGAGGGAAGGAGCAGCACCCAGACCCCAGGAGACAGCTGGTGAGTGAGGGCTCCCTTGGGCCCCAGGAACTGATCTGCCTTGGATCCGGGCCCAGGCATGGGGTCCCTGACTGCTGGAGCAACCGGGAGACAGGTCCCTGCAGGAAAACCGAGAACCTGTTTCCTTACAGGTTCTCTGCAGGCAGGAAGGCAGTGTGTGGCCTGGCACGCTGGCCCCCCATTTATCATGTTCTGTTCTGTGAAGCAGTCATGCTAGTTCACATCTACTGTTAGTTTGTCTTGATAGGCTTAAATCTAAAGAAGCTTGCCCTGTGGGTGACTCCTGTCGTCATCCTGTACACCGAAAGGTTGCAAGTTCGATCCTCAGTCCAGACACATATGGGAGGATCACTGTTTCTCTCATGTGGATGTTTCTCTCTCTCCCTCCCTCCCTCCCTCCCTCTCTCTCCCTCTCTCTCTCTCTCTCTCTTGTCCCCCCTTCTTCTCTCTCTCAAACCAATAAATACATCACAGATCCTCGGGTGTGGATAAAAAAATAAAGAGGAAGATTTGTCAGTGTTTCAGCTATTAGTAAAGATTTTCCTTGTAATCTGGTAGACAAGCGCAATGGAGACAGCTTTCTCGTTGTGCAGTTCAGGGCTCCTTAGCACCTGGTAACCGAACAGAAAGGTCTCTCCCACCTTAAGGAAACGATGGTGTAGATGGAGATTCAAATCTGAGCTTCATTGTTTGTTTGTTTGTTTGTTTGTTTTGTAACCTTGGGCAAAGCACTTCTCACGTTTTACTGCAGGGTAGCTCGCATATAGCAAAGTTCACCTATGCGACCCATACAGCAGAGCTGAGTTTTCAGAAACCAAACTCCCCACAGAACCAGCAGATTCCATCTGGGCAGTGACCGCAGCCTGTGAATGAATCCTGCCACTTGGGCGGAGGTCTAGTTGGGCTTCGGTGCACATGCTCCGGATCCAGACAGATGGGGATTCCTAGTCTCACTTAGTCAACTTCCTGTGGCATCCTGGGTCTGGGCCGTTCCAATGTGCAGCCTGGGCTCAGAACCGTGACACTAAGCTTCCGCTTCTGCTTCCTCATCTGTAAAATTCAGTCTTAAAAAACAGCCACTGCGCACGGGTGTTTTCTAGGCTCGATATCACCGTGTGTGCTGAGCACTTAACACAGACCCTGCCCCGAGGGAAGTGTTCAGGGATGCATCTGTATTCTCTGTGACAGCCCCAAATTATACGTCTGATCTCTGAAGGAGTCTTTCCTTAATATCTGCCACTCCACGTTTGTTTTCTGCTTTGTGGGCCTTACAGGGTCTGTGGTGTCTGCTTGACTCAGCCGTTTGAGGGTGAAATCAGCCAGAGGTGGCACCCACGCCAGCCACCATGTCCTTGTCCCTGGAACTGTGATTCTGGGTCCTGGAGTTGGAATTTCACGTAATTTGCATGTCATGAAATAATCATTCTTTTGGGGTTTTTTTCCCCAGCCATTAAAAAAGATAAAAACCATTCATAGCTTGAACTGTCCACCGTTACCCCTCTCTGAGTCTCCTTTACAGTTCCTAAATTTTTGTATGTTCACCTGTTTATTTTAGGGCTTTCTCAAAACTGTCTGCATTCCTCTCCCCCCCCATCCCGTCTCCCTCCCTCCCAGTCCCTGCTCCTCTCTCTCTCTCCCCACTTGCCTGTCTTCCTTCTTTCTCCCTCCCCCTCTCCTCTCCAGCACACGGCTGGGCCCGGTTGGGATCCACACAGGCAAAGCTGTGCTGCCGGAAACCAGCCTCGGACCTGTCTTCCAAAACCCTGGCACAAGATCACTGGTTTTCCCCAAATTCCAAGCCTGTGTTGAGACTTTTCACGCCATTGCCTAGCAACGGCCTTCTGTTCTCTCTCCCTTTGTGGCCCCCTCTCTCCCCACCCCTGGCCATTCAGACTTCCCTAGACACTGACTGACAAAGAGGGCCAAGAAGCCCAGAGCGGCTCTGCTGGGGTAAATCCATCTGCGGCCCCCTACCCCCCGGCTGAAGGCTTTTTTAGGTCCTGGAATGTTAACTAGCCTCGCTGGTTCGCTCAGCCCTGGCGTCCCGTGCCAGGGCCTCCAGAAGACCAGCCCTCTGTTCTGATTCACGGCCCTCCTCCTCCAGCACCCAAGGCCCGGGGTGTCATTGTCTTGCCCCCTTTTTTTATTGTTTAGGTTTCTGTTAGTGCATATATAATCAGAAGACTAGATTTTTTTTTTTTAAGATTCAAAAGCAAAACAAAACCCTAAAAATACGAAACAGTAGGGGAGAGTATAATCACAAACAACACTAGTGTGAAAATCCTGGTGTCGGCCTCCTTGGGAACTGGTGTGCGTGTCTAGGGCCGATGCTGAGAAGTGGCATGGCAGAATAGCTCTGTAATACAACTGCATTGGTCAGTGTTCCCACCGGCCGTGCTTGCAAGGCCCCCTAAACTCGCACCCCTCTGACATCCACAGGACCCAACTACAGTACTTAATCAGCAGTGCGTACCTGTTCTAGCACAGCAGGCTCTGCTCCTCTGACCTCGGAGGATGGGTCAGATGCTCTTACTGACGCCCTGCAGGGATTAGCTGGTTCACCGGACCTTCACCAGCCCATGGGATTATCTGATATTTCTTTTTTTGCCACTCCAAAGGGTAGAAAGGTATCCATTCAAAATATTCTTTTCTGTACAGTTAGAAGTGTTACTTATTTATTTTTTCCTTTGTGGAAATGTGTAGATCAGATTCACAGTCCAGAAGAGGAGATTTCCATAGCGGCTGAGTACACAGTGGACGTGGGCACACTTGGGTGGAAATCCAGGCCATGCCACTTAGCAGCCCTGGATTGTAACGATAGACAAGCGCTCCCGACTCTCTGATCCTCAGCGTTTTGGTCCATAAAACAGACAATAATTGCCTGCCACGCTGTCATAAGGCCTGAGCAGAGCACCTGGAGCTTATTAAGCCCTCTATAAGTGCTGGTTAATGTGGCATCTGCAGGATGCTTAGGGAGGGGCTCCTTGCATATTCCCATGTTTCATGTCTCTTACAAGGGGACAAACAGACAGACAGACCGTGAGTTTGAAGGAGGGAGAGCAAAGCCCCCAGCATTGCCAAGCGCCCGTCAAAGTGCAGAGGAGGCTTTAGTCATGGGGCTGGGCATAGTGATCCAAGACACATCCTCTGCACTGGGAAAATCCCAAGGGAGACTTCTATGTTTATCCACTGTCTCAAGGAGCCAGCTAGAGATGTCAGATTCTCTGCTCCTGGCTGGAACTCCTCCACCTGCTCAGTGTGGTAGCGCTGTCTCGCGTTGATCAGGAGCCTGGCGGTGGTGTGTGTCTTTGAGAAGGAACGATGGGATTGGAGATAAATTACTAATTAACAAATCGAGCCCATTCGCCACAGCAGCTCCTTCCAGCCATGGAGTCTGCGGGGAAAGGATCATTCTGAGGAGTATCATCAGAAGTAAAATTTCTTCAGCCCACACTGCTGAAACAATTGAAGATCCACGTAGAAAAAGACAGACTGTGAGCATCACGTACAAAAATTAATCTGGAGTGGACTGTGGGGCTCAGCATTAAATCTGAAACTATAAAACTCCTAAGCGAAAATACAAGAGAGACGTTTTGCAAATTAGGGTAGCAGAAATTTCTTAGATAGGATGTAAAAATTACGAACCATTAAAAAATTGGTAAATTGGACTTTCTTACAATCAAAAGCTTCTGTTCTTCGGAACACGCCATTTTAGAAAATAAAATGTCAAGCAACAGACTTGGAGAAAATATTTGCAAAGGATTTATATCCAGAGTATATAATGAACTCGTATAACCCAGTAATAGAAAGACAACCCAGTTTTTAAATGGGCTAAAGCCTCTAACAGACGCTTTGCAAAAGGAAAACATATGGGTGCTCAGTGAATGCATGAGAAGAGTCTCAAAGGGAAAGTGCAGATTAAAAACCACGGTGAGAAGTGGGTAGACACCCAGAAAAATGACCGAATTTAAAGACTAAGTCTAGACAACGAACTGGAGCTCTCAGAATGTTGCTGGTGGGAGTGTCGAGCAGCATACCCCCCTTGGAAACCAGTCTGTCAGTTTCTTCAGGGGATAAACTCATAAACTACTGTGTGACCCAGCAGTTCCACTTTTAGGTATAACGCTGTTAGGGTCTGAATTGTGTCCCCTGCAAAATTCACGCATTGAAGCCCTGGCCCTAGGCCTTCCAAATGTGACCGTAGTTGGAGATAGGGACCTTAAAAGGTGACTAAGTTAATGCAAGGTTGCTAAAGGTATGGTGGGCCCTAATCCAATAGGACTGGTATTTTTGTAAGAAGAGGACATTTGCAGACATAAGAGAGACCTCAAGGATATGCACACAGAGGGAAGGCTGTGTGAGGACACAGCAAGAAGATGGCCATCTGCAAGCCCCAGGGAGAGGCCTCAGGAAACCAAAGCTGCCCACACCTTGATCTTGGACTTCTAGCCTCCCGACCTGCAAGAGATACATTTCTGTTATTTTAAACCACCCAGCATTGTTGAAACAGTTCAGGCAAACTAGTACAATGTCCATGAGAAATTAAAACCTATATCTATGTGAGTGTCTATAGAAGCTTTATTTACAATTGCTAAGAAATGGAAACAGTTCAAAAGCTCATCTCCTGCTGAAAAGCTAAACAAATTATGGTATGTCCATCTAATGGAATATTACTCAGCCATAAAAAGGAGTGAACTGTTAATGCTACAATCACCAACACGGATGAAGCTCAGAAACCTAATACTGAGAGAATGAAACCAGAGATGACAAAAAAAAAAAAAAAAAAAGCACATACTGTCTGATTCTATTTCTATGAAATGCTAGAAAACTCAGATTTCATCTATAGTGACCGAAGCTGATCGGTGCTGGGCTGGGGGTGGCGGGAGATGAACTGAGGAAGGGGATGAGGGGACCTGCTGGGGTAACGGAATGGTCTGTATTGTGGCAGTGATTACACGGGGGAATTACACGGATGGAACTTGCCAAAGTGCATGCTGAAAATGCGTTTTGCTCTGTGTAAATTACACCTCACTAAAGTTGATCTTCTTTTCATCTTATTTTTTCCAAAGAAACGTGTCCCCAGTTCTGAAAAGGTTTGGAAGCCCTGACCTGGGTGCATTTAAAGGCAAGTTAGCAGATCAGCGGGGTCTCTGGGGGAGTGACCAGAGTTCTTTGTCATCACAGGAGGTTCGAGGAGGAGACCAGCGACAACGAGGCTGCTGCACAGGAGGGAGAGGAGGGAGAGGAGGACGTCTTCGCTGAGAAATCCTCACCGGATATGGAGGAGTGCTCAGCATTAAAGGTAAGGCGCGCCGGGGAGATGGGAAGGGAAAAACCCCTCAGTCCTTGAGAAGGAAGTCATAGGAGGTCCGCGGTTACATCTTGTCTCCCAGCCTCAGGGGACAGGCCCTCGGAATGGGGCAGCTGCAGCAGGTGCATTGCGGTGCCCCTGCCTGTAATTTGGCTCCTTTCTGTGACAGTAAACCAGGAGAGGCAGACGCGTCCTCTCCTCTCTCCCACCTTTCCCGTTTCTCTGGACAGACCTTAAGCTTTGCTCTCAGGGTTCAAATGCAGGCTCTGCTACTCCCTAGCTGTGTGATCTTAGGCAGATGACTTCATTTCTCTCAAGTCTTTGTTTCATTGTCTCTACACTGGACACGATAACACTCACCTTGCCAACAGGTTTCCAAGGAATGTATTTCTGCATTTGGTTTGAACCAGAGTGTAGTGGGAGAAGGAGTCTGATGGTCAAATTTCCATTGGCCCCTGCTTCCCTGCTGCACTAGAATTATGTCTTAGAACCAATTGACACTCCACAAAGATCTCCATTCTTTCCACCTCGGGGCTCATCAAGATAAAGCACCCCACCGTGCTGGAGCAGGGCACCCGGAGGGCGGAGTTGCAGGTCGTGCATTGCACAAGCTGCCGGGACAGAGGTGAGGGCCCGAGAAGAATCCAGGGGCACCCTCCAACTGCTCCACACCAAGGGGGCAGCGTTCTGCAGTGTCTCCAGCCAAAGGTGGCTCCTTTTGCAGAATTACACAAAGACAATAATCTGGCTCATGGAGGCCCTGCCTCCAGGTGTTTTGTTTGCCTACCTTTTACTGGTGACTACCGTGAGAGACCTGATCACCTGGTTTGGGAAACGAGATTGGCTGGTTGGCTCCATAGTTCCAAGGAAACGTTGTCTGTTCTTGGCTGGGGCAGGGGAGGCCTTGGGCGTGACCGTGACAAAGTACGTGTGGCACGTAAGTCTTGAGGTGAGAAGTCCAGGCCACCTGTGCGTAAGGTACCTCTGCTCTGGCATGAGCTTGTTTGGGGATTGAATATGCCTCCACTGGCCCCAACCCACAGGTGTCCTGGAGGAACAGGGGTGGCCCTGGGGGTCTTGGGCCCCGTCCTGGCTGGGTGGGGTTGGGGCGAAGGAAGCTCCCAGCTGTGTCTGTGGGACGACCAGGAAGTGACCAGAGTGGGGAGCAACCGGGGACTCTTCCCCACGAGTCTTGGGGTGGGTGGCAGAGACCCGGTGGTCTCAAAGCTGTGACTTCTTCCTCAGGTGGACAAAGAGACCAACACAGAGACCCCTGCCCCATCCCCCACCGTGGTGCGGCCCAAGGACCGGCGGGTGGGCACGCCGTCCCCGGCGCCGTTTCTTCGAGGAAGCACCATCATCCGCTCCAAGACCTTCTCCCCCGGACCGCAGAGCCAGTACGTGTGCCGGGTAAGCAGATGCGTGCCCTCTCAGGGCACCTGTTCCCATGGTGGGGGGCCTGTAGCCTCACAGCTCCTCACAGCTCCTGGTGCAAATCCCGGCCCCTCTCGCGGCGTCAGGCATCCTCAGACAAGTGCACATGTTCCCTGAGCCTGTTCCCTCGTGTGGCATGAATAGGCGGACGTCATAGGGCTGTTTTAAGGGCTGAATTAGATAAAGGACGGAAGAGGCCCAGGAACTGGTGCCTGGCAATGCTGTTGTAATTCCAACCACATCTCCCCTCCTCCTTGTTCGCAATCAGTTATGAGTTAGGGATCACTTGCCCTGACATGTACAGATCGTTGGTGCGACACATTCTCTGAGTGCCACCTTCAGGTTGAAGCCACGCAGGATAAAGCCCCCTTCTGTATGATATCCAGCCTGTTTGTACTGTGCACTCCAGTCCAGGTGTTCCATCCCTCTGTCTGTCAGTTAGTTTCTTCTCTGAGCCCTACCTGCATCCTTGGGCCAGGAGAGGACGTGGCCTTGGGGTCAGACAGACTGAACCTTGAACTCTTGTTCTGATGCTCGCCATCTGTCTGGGCCTCCCTTCCCTCCATTAGGATTGTTTGAGGGTAGAATGAAACTGTCACTAAAGCACTTGGCACATAGTAGGTGCTCTGCCCACATGGCTGTAATTATTGTTATTATTGTTCTGGTTCTGGTGGAGACTGCCCCGAGCAGTAGCTATTTCATCAGTTACATGCCTCAGGCTGCTGTGTTTGACAAAGCCAGACTAGTAATATCATTATCACTAATAATTATTAATAACCCCCAAAATGATGTAACAGCGTCTCAGGAGAGACCTGCAGTGGTGGGCTGACAGCTGTCAGAACAAACAGGCTGTATGGCATCTGCCTGCGGGGATCCCACCCACATGGAAATGCGGCTCGCCCCTACCGGCGTATCCTGGCAGGTGCTGTCATCCCAGCCTCCCTTGTGGGTCCTCCTGTAGGAAAGCACCCGTCTGACCACAGCCCTGACCTCTGACCATGGGTGGAGAGCATCAGCCTTCCTGGGAGGCTGCAAACAAGTAAATGACTGAAGGGACCCTGCGGTGGGCAGAGTTGAGATGGCACAGCCTCCATGTGCCTGTCTGCCCACCTTCCCCAAGGAAACCATCCCTGAGGTTTTGCTTTGGGGCTGCTTTTCTTTTTATGTGTCTGGCAGTCCTGACCGTGGCTCCATCTGAGCCGTTAAGAGAGGCTCTGTGTGGGCAACAGGGACGAGTCACTGCCAGTAGGCCTCAGCTCGGTCAAGGGGGCGTTACGTCCTGGAGTCCCACTGTCTTGTCCACCCTCCTGTACTGCTACCTACTTGCCAACCTTGGGCAAGTCCCAGGCTTCTCTCCCGTGGTGAGGGGGGGATGCTCCTGCCTGCCCCACGTCGTGGTTGGAAGGATTCAGTGAGACACCACACGTACAGCAGGTCGCAGCAGGCAGTGTGCTGAGAGCATGCTTGGTGAATGGTCCCCTGGAAAGGAAAGGCAGCAGAAATGAAACCCACCTCCTGCAGGGCGCAGGGGCCAGGGACTCTCGGTGCACGCGCAGGAGAGAAGGGCTGGGCCGAGTTTGGAAGACCACCTTGCTGGCCCCGGCATGCCTTCTGACGCACTTTGGACCTCTGGTAACTTCCATGGTGTGTTTCTTGCAGCTGAATCGGAGTGATAGTGACAGCTCCACACTGTCCAAGAAGCCTCCCTTTGTTCGAAACTCCCTGGAGCGCCGTAGCGTCCGGATGAAGCGGGTAAGACAGCCTCCTGCTCTGCCTCCGCTCCCCCTCGTGCAGCCCCCGATGTCTGTCCTCCTCAGCCACTGGTGTGAAGGACATGGCTGTTGCGATCATGCTGGTTTTTGCATGTGGGTGTTTGTGAGCTGTAAGGCCTGGGGAAGCACCTTCCTGGGTAGAAATCCAGCAACCCAAGGTCACCGATGGGAGCCTGCCCTGCACGAGTCTCTGCTTGGTGTGTGGTCCAGCAGACTGAGTAGTCAAGGTCCTGACAACCCTCCCTGCTGTCAGAGGAGCTGGGCACCCCAGCACTGACTGGAAGCAGGGAGGTGTGAGTGGGCTTTTCCCAGTCCAGCTGAATGCACACAGGGAAGAGGCCACAGCTGTCCCTGTAGAGAGCTCTTGGCCTTTCCTTACGGGGACTTGGCTGAGGATCAGGGTGGGGTGACATTAGGCAAAGGACTGCTAACATGGACTCTCACCAGCCAGGGCTGCAGGAGATGCCAAGGGCCCTGCCCTCTTTGCACTTCAAACACAGACTTTGCAGCAGTTCTGGTGAGTTTGCAGAACTAGAAGAAACCCAGCTTCCAGGCTATGAGAAAGAGGACAGAGAGCAGATGACAGACATGCAGGGAAAGGAGAGCATGCCGACAGCCCCAGGCAGGGGAAGGCTGCTCCGTGTCTCCTGGGGCCAGCATCTCCTGGGGCTGGCCACTGGCTGCCAGAATCAGGAGTTGGTCCTCTGTCAATCACCACCCCTCCCCCTGCATCTCCAGGAACAAGGAGAGTAAGCAGGAGAAAGCAGTGCAGGCAGAAGAGGGTGCTGGCAGTGGGAGAAGGTGCACATGGTCTCAGGTGACAGGGACAGTCCGCCTCCCACTCTGGGTCCCCCACCCCTCCCTGTTTTCTGTGGCTGGCTGGTGCTGCAGTGTCTCCTGTGGGGCTAATTGATGATGCAGATCCAAGCCCACATTCCTGGACAGTGTAATTCAGCGCCTGGAAACTACGTTTTCAACAGGCTTTTCAAAGAGTTCTGGAGGGAGAAATACCAGTATGTTCCCTAGAACTCCCTTCCAAGGTGAGCCCCACAGAAGTTCCCCCTTCTTCACCTGCTCTTGCACTTATGCAAGGGGATGACAGTAAGGGAGCCCTTGATGGTGGGTCTGAGCCCACGTTTTCCTCTGGTGCTCTGTCCCCAAGGGACAGGAGAATCCAGGGGCTGGACCAGGGCCCTGGTCACCGCCATCCTCCTACTCACTCACAGCCTGACCTGTGCCCCTGTCTGCATCCAGCAAGGCTCTAAGATTGGACATCAGTCAGAGCAAAGAAAAAGAATCTTCATTTCTTGCCCTGAGAACTTGAGGCACATGCAGTAGATCCTCAGCTGGATTTCCTGAACCTGTGCATTCATAAGCACAGACTATATGATGTTCACCCTAGACAAGCCTCATAGCACTTCTGCACTAAAGCTGTTTTGTATTCCTGAAAGTGTACAAGTATCAGTGAGGATAGGGCTCGTAGTCACAGTCTACGGGCCATTTCTCAAGTCCCTTTGTTCATTGTCGGTTTTGCTTCCTGTTGCTGCCTAACAGATCACCACAGACTTAACAACTTAAAATAGGACCTGCTTCCCCAGGTCCCACAGGTGAGGAGTTCAGTGCAGGTTAGCTGCACCCTCTGCTCAGGGCCTCCCTGGGCTAAGATCTAGGTGTGGACTGCCTGTCTCCTCATCTGGAATTTTGACCAGGGACAGTTTCACATCCTGGCCCCTTTGAGGGTTTGGCAGGATTTGTGTCCTTGCATTTCTTTGCTAGCTGCAGGCCTGGAGCTGTTCACAACTCACAGGGGTCATTCTCAGGTCCCTACCTTGTGGCCCCCTCCAAAACATAACACGGCTTCTCAGAGGCCAGCGGAAGATAGCCAGAAAGGGCCAGTTAATCTTTCAAGAGTTCGCCTGATTAGGTCAGGCCCACCCAGGATGATTAACTCAACATCAGCTGATTAGTTACCTCATCGCAGGAGTGATACCCCATTATATTCACAGGTCTCACCACACTGAAGGGGCTGGCACCGCACTGGGCATGTATGGGAGGGGCTGGCAGTCTTGGAGGCCAGCACAGAATTCTGCTTCCTGCAGTCAGTCTTTTTTTTTTTTTTTTTTTTTTTTTAATCATTATTGGGTTTTGATAGCAGGAGAGTTCATTGTTACATTACTCAGGGTCTTACACTTGCAGATACCTGAAGAATATAGCTTGAAAACGAAAGGGGGAATTTACTGGCTCATGTGATGGAAAGTCCAGGTTTAGATTGATCCAGGGGTTGAATACTGTCAGCCTTCCCCGCTCCACGGCACTGTTCCCTCCAGATACCTTAATAATAATAGTAATGATAATAATTCTTATTAATTCTTCTTCTTCCTTCTTCCATTCCTCTTTCTCCTTCTCTCCCTCTGCCCCTCCTGAGCCTTCTTCTTCCAGCTTAATTCTTGACCAGGGCCCCCGTGCGGTGTTGGTTTAGGTTTATATCCTGCTGGCTTAGGGATCTCCCTGTGAAGACATTGCCTTTTTTCCAAATAGCTCAGCAAAGGTACCAAAACCGAATATCACCCCTGTAGCCATCACTGTGATTCTGATTTGCCAAGTTTAGGTCCAAGTCCTATCTCCAAAGCCCCGCACGAACCACGTGGGTTGAGCGTGGAGGAGGTGTGGATGCCCAAGGGAGGGCGACTAGTGACCTCTAGACTGGGGGAGTAGATGCCACACAGGCAGAAACAGGAGATGTCCCTTACGGGAACACCGAGTCAAGAAGACATGGCTTCATCTCTCAGGGGGGAGCAGGCTGGCACTGAGGAAACGACCGGAGAGCTGGGGGGAGACCAGAATGCATTAACTGAAAAGGGGGATGTTGAGGACACCAAGGGGAGGGAGCTGGGCCCCGGGTGGGCAGTGTGTGATGGGGTCTGGACCCAGCTTCCTGGGGTGGAATCTCTGCTTTACCACATGCAGCGTGTGACTTAACCTTTGGGAGCCTCATCTGTGAAACCGTAACAGTTGGGGCATCCTGGGGTTGTGCACATGAACTGAGGTCATGGCATAAACATGCTCATTAAACATGAGCTGGTGGAGCCACAGAATGGGAGAACCAGAGGTGGCTGTAAGGGGAGGGGCACTTTTGAAGGCGTGGAAGCCTGCTGATTAAGGAAGGAGGAAGGGTATTTGAGGATGAGAGGAGGGGGTTATGTGGGCATACTCACTGGTCCCCGCCCCCACAGCCTTCTTCCTTCAAATGCCCGCGCAACGAGCGCCTGATACGCACCTCGCTGGACCTAGAGTTAGACCTGCAGGCCACCAGGACCTGGCACAGCCAGCTGACTCAGGAGATTTCGGTGCTGAAGGAACTCAAGCAGCAGCTCGAGCAAGCCAAGAGCCACGGGGAAAAGGAGCTACCGCAGTGGCTGCGGGAGGACGAGCGCTTCCGCCTGCTGCTAAGGATGCTGGAGAAGCAGGTGGGTGCGGCGAACAGGAGGGGGCGCTGTGTTCCGCTCTTGAACACCATCTGCTGCTGCAAGGGGAAAAGCAACCAAATCTTTGAATGGGGGTCATACGATCCTGAGACCCCGCCCTCCTGCGGGTGTCCCTGGGGCCCTCCATTACCATCAGCAAAAGGATAAGGATCAAGGAATCCCTTTGCCCAGCACATGCTACCAACTCTCAACACCTGGTGGCCAGGCCCTTTTTGCTGCGTTTCCATGTGAGTATGGGCAAGCCCTTACTAGCCACACATTTGTTCACTTGCGCAGCCCTTCCTCAAACACTGGTGCCTCCTCTGCTGCAGCACCCAACCTAGCAGTAACTCTGGAACGGTGGCCCAGCCTGGGGGCTGCCCGTGAAGCCCCGTGGAGCAGGCCTCACCAGAGGGGAGAGCCGCACCCCATGGCAGGGCTTGGCGCTGACATGCCAGCAGCACAAGCTTGCTCACTCCTCTGCCCTGCTGCACTGCATTCGAGGGGTTTCAGGGTCACTCAAGGAGAAAGATAGGACTCCAAAATGGCATTAGCACCCAATGAGAAACTGCATCCATGAGTCCTCATGGCAGAGAAGTCCCTCCCAGAGATTTTTCTGGGGCTACACCTAGAAGGTGGGAGGAAAAGGGAACTCCTAGGAGGGTTGGGGAGGGGGCTTATGCATCTAGATGATGTCACTCAGCAGCACCGCAAGGAGCCTCTGGATCAGAGGGCTCCAAAGCAACTCTGACTGGCGTAGCTCAGTGGGTTGGGTGTCGTCCTGGAAACTGAAAGGCTGCCGGTCAGTTCCCTGTGTGGGAACATGCCTGGGTTGCGGGCTGGCTCCACCTCCACCTCACCCCCCACCACTGGGGGCATGCGAGAGACAACCAATCCATGTTTCACTTCCTCTCTTCCCCTCTCTCTAAAAACAACAAAAATCTTTTCTTGAGAAAAAAGAGCTCCAAAACAGCAGCATTTCAGGGTCCTTGGTAGCCCCAAGGAGTATCTTATCTATAGCTAGCAGATGATGGGTATTGCTTCACAGGGTGAGCAAAGCAAGCAGGTTCTAAATGGTTTCAAAACCTGCTTGTCCGAGCTATATAGAAAACAGCTGGGTGGGTAAAAATTTGAATTTGGCACCAGTGGGCTTTTGAGATAACAGGTCACAGACTAGCACAAAAAATGTAAGCAACACGGGGTCGATAAACAGAGACCTCTTCGACTCATTTTTATAACACCTGCCACTCCCAGATTGCCAGCCTTGGCAGAAATGACAGGCCTCCCCTAGTTCTGTCTGTACGCAGCCAGACGATGCAAAAGAGCGTCGTACAGAGGGTGCCTGCCTGGGTTGTTTGGAGGGCCATCGGCCAGCGTCCCAGCTCTTGATGCAAACAGCGATGCCTGAGAGCAGGGCAGCTGTGCTGGACTTCTTAGGTCCAGACTAGTGTGGGAGCTTCAGAGTGACTTAGGCAATTTGGAAAGTGCAAAAATGTTTCTTTCTAATGTATTACTTATACCCTGTATAACTTAGAACAGAAGAACAAGAATTTAATAAGAGCACTAAGGAAAAATAGAACATTACAGGAAGTTTTAAGGAAGAGAAGAGAATGTATTCCTAACCTCATGATAAAGTTGTCTGTTACATTTACCTCTGAGTTTCCAGGTAGCCAAGGCAAAAAGCGGTAAGAAAACAAGTGTAATGGGCCCTGCCTTCAGGAAATGTGAACTGAGGAAACTCGACCTTTCAAATAGTAAATTATAATACATCCACAGCTATTTGATAATCACCTACTAAAAAGCCATCTAAACAATAGCTTCATTGACCAAAATTCCTTGTGTGGAGTTGTCAAGTGTCTACTACATGGGTATTTTAGGGCTCTCCATGGTTTGTTCTCAAATGTACGTACATAGGTTTGCATGAAGAGGAAGGGGTGCGGCCCTGGCTGCTGTGGCTCAGTGGATTGAGCACTGGCCTGCGAATCAGGAGGTTGCTGGTTCGATTCCCAGTCAGGGCACATGCCTGGGTGAGAGGCAACCACACATCGATTTTTCTCCCCCTGTCTTTCTCCTTCCCTTCTTGTCTCTCTAAAACTAAATAAAATCTTAAAAAGGAAAAAAAAAAAGGCGTGTAATGTACCTAAAGTTGAACACACTGCACAACTTGGAATTGGATTTCTACCACATCTTAGTAGTTTGACGTTAAAGAACTTTCTTAACGTGTCCGAGCCTCTGTTTCCTGGGCAGTAAAATGGAGGTAGTTATAAAATCTACCTTCCGAGGTGGCCCTGAGGGAGGATTCAATGAAGTAGTCCACGTTTCACCAGATGGCCTCATCTCCTGACTTGGGACAGGTCCATGCCGGTGTTCAGTGCCCTGGCTCCAGGTACCTGGCCACTGTCCCAGATGGTGGGCCCACCTTCCCTCATCAGTCTGAATAAAGAGGACCCTACAGTGGAACAGGAAGAGTGAGGGTGCCGGTTGTAGACCTGCAGATCTTTGGACTACTATAAACTCATTTGTGCTAGAAGGTTCTCCTTGGCTGACCCACTTCTGGAGGCCCAGAGGACTCTCCACCACCTCACAGCTCCGCTTGCCCTTGCCCCACAGGTGGACCGAGCTGAGCGCCAGGGTGAGCTGCAGACAGACAAGATGATGAGGGCGGCCGCCAAGGATGTGCACAGGCTTCGAGGCCAGAGCTGTAAGGAGCCCCCAGAAGTGCAGTCTTTCAGGTGAGCAAGAGGGCACCTAGCTGGCCAGCCCGCCTTTTCTCCCTTTCACACCCCAGCCCCCCAGCCTCGGTCCAGAGCACCAGCTCTGCCACAGACGTTGGTCCTCTGCCCAGCCGCGCCTGGCAGTCTGTGCGCTCTGCACTGCCTTCCCTCAATGTCCTTCTCAGGCCCCGACAACCTGAGCTCATTCGTTAGCGTTAGCTCCTCTTGTTTAATGAACGAGCCACCTGCTCCGGCCTCCCTCTCAGCATTCCCGTCACTGGTAATTGCAGAGAACTGGCCGACTGATAAATCAGCCAGGCCGAAAGATGCCTGCCTGGCCTCCTGGCTCTGCCTGCCGCCTGCTGGGATCTCAGGGAGGCAGGCGCTTTCTTGCTGTAGGAGACCCACCCGGGTGGCTCACGGGAGGGCCTCCCATCCACAGAAGGCCTTGCGTTTAGACTTGCAATGTCCTCTCAGATAAGGCTGAAAAGCATTTCAAGGGAACTGCGATCCATATGACCGTGTTTGGGCATCTGCTTTTCAGCCGGTGAGAATCTAAAACAAATGCTGGCAGTGGCTCAGGGGCCCTTCTGACCAAGTCTCTGACTGCAACTAAAGGTCTCTGGTCCTGCTCATGTCCCCTAAAGCAGAGCTTCCAAAGCAGGAATGATTTGGGCCTCGCCCCCTGGGAGGAGTGGGGGAGCTGTACCTGGCATGGTGGGGGCAGAGGCAGGGGTGCTGCTACTGGACGTACAAGGCACAGGACAGCCCACCCGTGGAATCTGTGAAGACTGATGGGAAACTCTGGCTCTAAAGGGACAATGGCCTCTTTCACAGGGAGAAGATGGCATTTTTCACCCGGCCTCGGCTGAACATCCCAACCCTCTCTGCGGACGACGTCTAATCACCAGAAAAGTATTTCCTTGGTTTCACTGACCACGCTGTGAACATAGACTGGGGCTAAAGTTATTTATGTGGTGTTATATGAAGGTACCGAGGCACAAGTCCTCTAGCGCTCCTGTAGGTTTGAAGACGAAGATTTCTTTAGTTTGGATTCTATTATTATTCAGAGGGAAAAAAATACAAAAACAAAACCAGCAT
>PVIA01004315.1:41689-141975 GCA_004024845.1 Tonatia bakeri
TTTTTTTTTTTTTTTTTTTTTTTTTTTTTTTTTTTTTTTTTTTTTTTTTTTTTTTTTTTTTTTTTTTTTTTTTTTTTTGTACAGCTCTACCTTCTAGAGGTTTCACTGCAATAAGTAAGGAATATTTTGGGGACGGTAATCCTAAAAGGACGTCCTGCAGATAATCACAGCACAGCTGACCTTTCCTACTTAACATATTTTGTACAATATTTTAAAAATGCACAGCCACTGTCTGGGGGACCCTGGGGTGCGTCTGGGAATCTTCATGAGCTGTGATGTTTGTATGTGGCCGCCTCAGGTGGAGCGGGCAGCGGGGAGCTGGCCACAGGCCTGCCCGCACCGGTCTCAGACGCCCAGTGAAGCCACTGAAGGGAGTGAGGGCGGGCTGCGGAGAACTTTTTGTTTCATCTTCATCAATAAAGTGGCCTTTCTGAATGAATTTCCTCTATCTCTTTTACCCCCTGCCCTCACCCCTCGTCTGTGTTTCCTTGATGTTTGGCACGTCCCTGCCCAACCGTTTCCTTCATCTCCATCCCCAGCCAGTCCAGATGATGGGTTTTTTTGTTTGGTTTGGTTTTTGCCCACCCCTCCGCTCTGTTGCTCATTACATAAAAGTGATTAGTCCACTGGGGCTGTTGAAGAGGGTTGGAAGTTAGCCTTTAACAGACAGGCAGCCAAGTCTCTGCCTTCTTCCTTCCTCGGACACCATCCTGTGCAGCTTTCCTCGGGGTACGATGCAGCACCAGCCACGTCTGAATCACGTGGGCCAGCTTGTTAAAAATCCACACTCTGGGGCCTTCAGCCGACCCAATGGACCTGCTTTACTCATGTGCTCACTACCAGGGACACTAGCATCCTCTCTGCCAGCCACTGGGGACCACTCGGGGAGACGTGGTGGAGGGAGCAGCACTCCCATCACTTGGCTGCAGAGGCTTTCCCCACTCCACACCTTACCTGGCTGCTTCTTGTGCAGAAGGAGCCTACAATGGCACAGAGTCCACCATTATTCCCCATGTGGCTGCCAGGGCTTCCTCCTTCCCCACGTGTCATATCTCTGAGCACCTCAGTGTCCGGTGCACTCCACTTTGTGAAATTCCACCCCACACGTTCAGGGCTAGCCCTGCAGTCTGTGCAGATGAGTATTGACATCCCCAGTCGGTTGCGGTATGTCCGAGAGCACAAGGGTTGTGCTCTGTGCCACTCCTGGGGCCCTGATGCCTGCACAGCGTGGAACAGTGAGGCAGCTGCTGCCCTGGCTGGCACTGCCTGGCAGCAGCAATGCAACAGATAACCCAAGCTGGACAGTCAGAATGACCCATCCCATTGGCTACCACAATCTGACCAAGGATAGGCCAGGATCCAAGCTGGGCCAGACAGATCCCTTCCCCTGCATGAGCCCCCTGAAGGTTAAAAAGTAGATTTTCTCTTCTGAAAGCTGCCTGTAACCATGGCTCCCGCTTTGGGGACAGTCTTGCAAAGAGCAGTGGGGGAAGAAAGGACATCCTCGGGGTCTGCGTTGGTTGACACCAGAGGCCAACTGCATCCTCGCCGTTTGCAGTCTGTCTGGTAAACCGAGTCGACTGCGCCATGAACCCTGAGGTTCCTGCAATGGATTTTATTCACTCGGTCACACCTTTATCTGTGATCAGCATTCCAAGCAAAGGTCAGCCCCTCACCCCTTGCAGCCACAGCTTCTGTGAAGCAGAGCTCCCAGCACCATCCTCGTGCAAATACTCGTGCCTGAGAAGTGTGTATCACTGCCACTGGTGGAACAGTCGTGGACCAAACCAACCGCCTCTTCAGAAGGCAGAGGGCCCTGTGTCTGCTGTGGCATTAAATTCTCCGTCCGCAGTCACTGGCCAGCCACCAATACATCCTGTCATTGTTTGCAGAATAAATAAACTTCCACTCGTCACTGTGCACGTGTTCTCCAGAATCTTCAGGAAACGAGCTTAGAAATGTGACATGCCCGGCTCTAGGTCACTGAGATAATAAATAGCCAGAGCTAGCATGCAATCTACTGTTCTGACTCCAACATTTGTTATCTTTCAGCTCTGGGTTCTGCTCCACAGTGTTGTGGTCACGAGAAGCCCTCATTGGAGGGACTTTGCACATAGGGTTTTCAGGAATGAGGTCCTGAAATCCTGTGTTTTTTTCTACATGTGGTTATGCAGAAACATGGTGACTAAAATGCTAGCCTGAGAGAAGACAGTCAGCAACCCTCACTGGATCTGATCGTCCCTTCCAGAAAACCCATGGTTGCCTTTCAACTACAAATCTTGCATCATTGCCATTGGCACCAGAGGTCACCCGCATCCTTGCTCTATTTGTAGTGTGCCTGGTGAAGTGAGTCGACGATGCTCGCTGGCAATCTTAGCGCTCCCTGTTTCTAAGAAAGCTAATGATTTGTCCAGTTAACTGCTAATCAGACTCCAGCCACGCTGCCTTTTCTTTTCATTCCCACCACAGAACCTTTGCACTGCCAGCTCCTTCTGCTTAGTTGGTACCCCCCCCCCCACTGTGTCTTCATCCCATTTAGAGAGACTCTCTCTGTGTTGCTGTTCAGATCTCAGCTCAAGCCTCACTGCCTTGGAGAGTCCTCGCCACCTGACCCTGGGCCACCCCATCCAACCTACTGTCCCACAGGTCACACTCCTAGACACAGTCATCCGATGTCTTGGCTTCAGAGCACTGTTCCATTGTCTCTTCCCTCTAGAATGTGAGCTCTAAAGCAGGGACCTTGTTTTCTGTTGGATCAGAGGCAAAGTGGGTCCTCAATATTTGTGAGATGAATGAATGAGAGTGTCCGCCCCAGGGGTGAGGTTAGTTTCCTCTCCGCCTTTCCTAGTCAGCAGGAAGCTGCTGGGTGGAACAGCAGGAGGACTGAAGGATTCCCTTTTGCTAATCTCTCCACCACTGCTGACCCCCAGTTCCCCTCGTGTTTTCAAATAAATTTAATTCCTGCCTCAGATGACACATATTTGCTATCTCTGCCTAGAACCCTTTTATTCATTCATTTAAGCAAGTTTTTGCCCTGGCTGGCGTAGCTCAGTGGATTGAGCGCAGGCTGCAAACCAAAGCATTGCAGGTTCGATTCCCAGTCAGGGCACATGCCTGGGTTACAGGCCACGGCCACCAGCAACCACACATTGATGTTTCTCTCTCTCCCTTTCTCCTTCCCTTCCCTCTCTAGAGATAAATAAATTTAAAAAAAAAAAAGTTTTTGAGCTCCCTTCTAGGTGAAGGGTCTTCCAAGCTGTGGTATAGGAAAGCATTTAAAGGGGTCTATGGGCCTGATTATGTTAGGAGAATCCATTTCCAGACATGAACATTTGTAGTCTTTCCTAAAATTGATTTGCCTGCAAATTCATTTATCCAACTTTCATTTCACATCTCTTCCACAAGGAAAGGCGTAACACCCCTCCCCTGCCCTGGGTGTAAACTAGTGAACTGAACAAGGTACTCCAAGAATGCATTTCTCCTGTGAGCAACTCCCTTGAGCACCGAACGACAGGAGCTTCATAAAAAGATGACCCCTGCCCAGGCTGGCGTAGCTCAGTGGATTGAGTGTGGGCTGCGAACCAAAGCATCGCAGGTTTGATTCCCAGTCAGGGCACATGCCTGGGTTACAGGCCACGGCCACCAGCAACCGCACATTGATGTTTCTCTCTCTCTTTTTCCCTCCCTTCCCTCTCTAAGAAAAATAAATAAATAAAGTCTAAAAAAAAATGACCCTTCCTGTTTTATCTTGAAAGTGGAGATCTGTCTATCCACCAGTTTGCCCATCCACAAACTCATCTTTCTTTCTCTGATTTTAGAAATGAGAAGGTGTCCCAGAAGCAAACTTATTTTGAAAATGAAGTATACATGATTTGGATTATTTGATTTGACATTGTATGGTAGACATTTTCCATAAGTTGGATGAGCTAAATTTGCAGCTCTATAGCTTTTTTTTAAAGATTTTATTTATTTATTTTTTAGAGAGGGAAGGGAGGGAGAAAGAGAGAGAGAGAAACAGCGATGTGTGGTTGCTGGGGGCCGTGGCCTGCAACCCAGGCATGTGCCCTGACTGAGAATCGAACCTGCGATGCCTGGTTCGCAGCCCACGCTCAATCCACTGAGCCACACCAGCCAGGGCTAGCTTTTTTTTTTTTTTAAGAAAGGTTTTATTTACCTTTGGAAAGAAGGGAAGGGAGGGAGAAAGTGAGGGAGAGAAACAGCAATGCGTGAGAGATAACATCCATCAGTTGCTTCTCCTACACCCCTACCCGAAACCTGGTGTGCAACCCATGCATGTGCCCTGATGGGGAATTGAACCGTCGACTCTTTGGTTCACAAGCCCACATTCAATCCACTGAGCCACACCAGCCAGGGCAAATGAAAATATCTGAGAGCATTTAGACAAGAAACAACATACCAGAAAATAGCCCATTACCACTATCTAAAGTTGTGGCAGTAGTTTTCAGATGTCAGTTTTAAAAATCTACAGTGGAGTAGGAATTTTAAAAATTCTCTCATGAGGCACAGAAGCAAAAAATTTAGAAACTGCTGCTTTAAAGTACTGGGGCTATAGGGAAAAGGGAGCAAGAAATACAGTTAAGGCCCCAGTCCTCGGAATTTACATCCCAGCTTAGCTGTTCAACATTTTAACTCATAATGCCACACACTCAAGGAGGGCTTCCTTGACTCTGATATTTACTTTTTTGTCTAGTGTATCTCTTCATTCCAGAACGTAGCCTACATGGGAGCCTGGGACCTGGTAAGCTATGCGCCCATTTCACAGAGGGGTAAACTGAAGCCTTTGAGAGACAGAGGCAGTAGGTAGAAGACTGTCCAAGTCAGTCCTAGCCCGGAGCAGCTCTGGTCCCATTCCCGTCTGCCCTCTCCCAAAACCCGAACCCAAGAGCGCCCGCACTCATCCAGGCCGTCTCCCTTGTGGGTTCTCACGCAGTGCGCCCTGGATCCCGCCAGGGGGCAGCAGAGGCGGCCTCACGCACTCAGCCTCCAGACCTCGAGAGGCGACGGCTTCCGCTTCCGGGCAGTGCTGGCCGTTTCCGCTTCCGGCGACTTGTTGCTTGAGGCGCTGACAGGAGGATGGACCCGTTGGTGGCTCAGTGGTCCTCCCGGCTGCTGCAGCAGGTGGGTCCGCGTGAGGCCAGTGGAAGTGCTTGGAGGGAGGAATCAGGCCCCAGCTTCCGCCCGAGCGCCGTCCAAGCGGCGACCACGAGGCAGTGGCTGCCCTGTCCCTCTCCGACGCGAGCGGCGGGGTCCCGAGTCCCGGGCCTACGCTGCGTCGGAAGTGAACGCCCATCCAGGGATGGGATGGAGAAAACCCAGCGTTTCAGGGCCCGGGTGACAGCGAGGTTCAGCGGAGCGGCGGGTCCCGCCCTCTCGGGGCTGGAGCCTGAGGAGTTCTTTACAGCCACTCCTCACTGTTCCTCCTTCCCGGCGCACACGTGGCCTCCTGTGGGGGAGGGCGGGGACAGGCAAAGAGCGAAGGGAATAAGAGCAGGAGCCCTGCGCTCTGACTTGCGGCTCAGCCACTTTTATGTCCATGATACTAAGGAAGAGGAATTTTAGCAAGCCCACGGAGTGGATTCATCACCAAACAGGAGTTTGCTCTCTGCCTTCACACCCCAGCTTGTGAAAGTGGGAGGGCTGAGCGGGAGGAAGTGCTTTAAAGTAGTAAGGCGGCAGTGAGAGTCCAGTTGATGGAGTAAGTTGGCAAGTCCTGGACTGCTCTAAGCATATGTTCTTTGTCAGTGTCTGGATATAAGCACCTGTCCGCTGGGGTGTGGTAAGAATTACAGATGCAATATCTGAAGTGTTCAGGTCAGCTAATGTGTACTTATTTGTGGCACCTGTTTTTTGTTTGTTCGCTTAGTGGTTAGGTGCTGGTAAACATTCTGAAATTTCAAGTGGGGCCTCTCTCCCTGAGTAATGCAGTTAGGTTGGACGCTTTACTTCTGAATTGGCATGTCTTTAATTTTAGGTATTAGAGTAAAAAGCCTGGTCTAGGACCTAACACACTGGAAACAAAGAGGGAAAAATTGAGAAAATCACTTTGTCCTAAAAAGGGCAAAAGGCAAAACACTTGAGCCAAAGAAAGAGACTAGGGACATGAGGCTTATCCCCTTGTGAGGGTAACACTCCCATTCCTCTCTCCCGACACACTCCAGTCTTCATATTGTCGAGGGTCATCTGCTAGTGTCATCAAAGACCTTGAGGAAGGAAAATCACAGACCTGTCAAAGGGAAAGTCCCTCGTCCCTGTCCCCTGTGTTGTGCCCTGGTGCAGAGGGGCATGGAGGAAGTTTATGGTACAGTTTATTACATCGTAGAAGTCGTCAGCCGTGCTGGACCGAACAGAGTACCTTTTTTTCCACAGGAAAAAGAGATTAAGTCTCTGACCGTTGAAATCGATCAGTTGAAAACCGGCGGCTGTTTAGTCACTTCTCCAGATCTGGAGCAGTTGCGGGAAGAAAGTTTAAAGTTAAAGTATCGACTGAATATCCTTCGAAGGGTGAGTCCGGTGGTTCTGGTTTCATTCTACACTTTGAATTATTGTATTTTTTAAAAACCCCTCATTTCCTGAGAAAGTTTACCCTGAAGAGTTTAGGGAAGGAGTAAAGAAACCCTGTTCTTTCTCCTTAGATAAGTGAGCACTAAGTTATTGGTGCACGTAATGGAGGAGCTGGGGCGGACCTGTCCTCTGCTTTTGGGATGTTTTGTCATACCACATGTTTGGCCAGCGTGAAGTTAGCTTCAAGTGTGTTGGGACATTTCTTTCAACAGTTTATGTCTGTGCCTTTTATTAAAAAAATATTTTTTAAAGTTTAACTAAGTGCATCATTCAAAGGGAAATGTTTCAAAATATACCCCCAGCCCTCCTCTGCCCTAAGCTGGCTATCTTACAATTCTACTTCTCTCTTTTTTTTTAAAGATTTTATTTATTTATTTTTAGAGAGGGAAGGGAGGGGGGGAGAGAGAGAGAGAGAAACATCAATGTGCGGTTGCTGGGGGCCGTGACCTGCAACCCAGGCATGTGCCCTGACTGGGAATCAAACCTGCGATGCCTGGTTCGCAGCCCACGCTCAACACTGAGCTATGCCAGCCAGGGCACAATTTTACTTTCCTAATTTATAGTGTCATAGTGGTTGAGTGCTTTTTCCAAGTTAATATTTTGGAAGAATTTTCCCAGGTAGCCTGTGCTGTGTTGTTTGATGACTTCATGCTCTAAGAGTGCTGCCTGTTTTGTCAGAAAACTGAGTTGGCTTTAGCTGGGGTTACCTGGCTCGGCCTGCCTTCGGGCCCACCGATGACACACCCTAGGGGTTGGCCTGACTCCGTGGTTGCCCTCCAGCGTGCGCCCTGCTTCCAGCCAAGCCGCACGGGCCCGGGTCGGGTCCTGTTTGCCCGACTTGCTCTCCGGCTGCCCCGCTCCCCTGAGCTCTTGGTCGTAGCCTGTGCGCGCAATCTGCTCTACTCTGGGCAGCTTCGTCTTCGACTCTGCTGTGACCACAGAATTTCTTTCTCATGGGATCTGCCCCCAGTGTCTTAATGTTTTTGATTACCTCGTTCATTCACACTTACTTATACTCATTTGTCTATTCTATTTATTTCAGTTCAAAAGGATTATTAAGTGCCTACTATATGCAAGTGGCTACATAAAAGAGACAAAGGGAAGTGTAGTATATTCAAATATGCGTGTCCATAGTACAGATTAGCTCTCGGGTTTTAATAGGGGAGTGTAATGTGGAAGGCACAGTGGTTGTTCCACAAGTACTTTGGCCTCCTGAGTAACAGCACCTGAGCTGAACACCAGGTACACAAACACAACAGGAAATAGCAAGCCACAGACGGAGAAAAGTACAGCGTGGGACACCCATTCCCCCACCCCTGCTCCTGGCTGGCTCTGGCCACGTGCTCTGGCTTAGGAACACTTCCTGGATGGTTTGTCTCGGGTGTTGTGCCTTTGTTTTCAGTAACTCCCCAGCTTCAGCTCTTCCAGTCCCCCTTCCCTTGACCTGTCTGTCCATATCGCTTTTAAAGTAGTCTCCTGTTTATTTAGTACTCAGGAGGAATTACAGATACCTCTCTAACCGTGATGGTGCGAAGATTGCCATGGTCATAGTGCTCTTTCATAGAGTCACGTAGATTTTGAGTGATCTGCTTCTGCTGCTGATTTTCTCATCAGCTCTGTTATTTTTGTGATACAGTTTTTGGCATAATGTGAGGTGGTGAGTTACAGTAGACATGCTTGTGTCATATGTAGTATGTCTTAACCTTGTGGAGCTTTTTACTGTTGGGAGAGAAGAGATTTGCACAGGTAAAATGGCTTGGGGAAAAAGGATTACATTTTAATCAAATACTAAATTGCGTGGTAGATGGATTCATATATGTGTGTTCAGAAATATATACACACCAGAAAGAATATGTACAGGTATACCAGTACCCCTGTTCTTCAGAAATACAAAGAGTGAGCTATATTTGTAGTAGGCTTTGGGGTTTAGGATTCTATCTAAATAACTTTAATATTTGCTGTTGGAAATCTTTAGATTGTGCAAAGCAAATCTTTCCCCTTTTTTGAGTGTTAACACAAAACACTTAATCAGTAACTGATTAACTAAAAACTTAAATCCGTATGGTTGAGGGGGTGATGAGGTCAAGTATAAAACTGCTACTCTGCACTCTGTACTGAGTTTGAACCTGACTTTGCCACTTCTCTGTTAATTGTGGCAAGTTCCTTAATCTGGAGCCCACACGGAAGTAGCGATGATGGTAACTCAGTTCTGTTGTGAAGATGAATTAAGATAATGCGTATAGTAGCACACGGTGCTACTCTAATAATAGCTTGTATTATCTCCGCCACTGATGTTGCCATCATTGCCATTTGCATTTACATAAAATTGTGATTAGTGTGTGAGTGACATTTTTGTTTGTAGTCCATTACAAGCACATATGTTCAGTCACCATTTCTTGACCTGCTACCTGGCAGATACAGTGCAGGTGGCCAGGGATAAGGCCATGAATAAACACTTTTCCTACCTCCAGAAGTCTGGTGAGGGAGTCACATCATTTTGAGAAAGTATGATAAGTGTAGTAATGGAGGTGGCTAATTACACACCATCTTAAACAATGTGTTCCACTTCACAGAAAACAGTGAGACAAAACAGCCTATTAGATATACATTTTATGCCTTGAAGAGATCAACATTTTAATGAAGAGAACATGTGAATACATTTTTTTACTTTTTTAAAATGTTATTTTTCAATTACAGTTTACATTCAATATAGTTTTGTATTAGTTTCAGGTGTACAGTATAGTAGTTAGATAATCATGTACTTTACAAGGTTTTTGTCTTGTTTTTGTACAGAGTTTTCACTTCCAGCATTTGAAATACATATATATCAAATTTTATACTATTTTTTCTGAACTTCAGAGAAGCTAAGAAGATGATTTAGTCGGCCCTCTATACTCCCTACTTCCAGTCCGTGTTCTCATAACATAACTAAAAGAGAACTTGGGGCTTTTCCCACGCATGTCTCTACTGCGGGGGGATGGACGTGGCCTGTTATATTTCTCGGCTTGCCCCAGATGTGAGAGCATTGAACTGGGAGTGTGTGTTACCTTTTGGTTCTTCTCAGGACATTGAAGGTTCTTTCAAAGTGTTTGGGAAATTTTTATATGATAATTTAATATTTTATTGAGATATTTTTACTGTTTTCTTACAGAGTCTTCAAGCAGAAAGGAACAAACCAACTAAAAACATGATTAACATCAACAGCCGCCTACAAGAGATTTTCGGCTGTGCCATTAGGGCTGCGTATCCCGACTTGGAAAACCCTCCGCTCATAGTGACACCCAGTCAGCAGCCCAAGTTTGGGGACTATCAGTGTAACAGCGCTATGGGGATCTCTCAGGTGATGGCGTTATTCTGAAGCACTCTGCGTGATTTGCTTTTCCTGCACCTCATCATCATATTTACCATCTACGTGATTAATAGCAAATTATTATATATCCTCAGTAAAAAGAACATTTTCCACAATGCTGGAGAACTTGAGAAAAGGGAATGCATGTGTTTAATTCTTAAAAAGCACAGATTTGAATTTTCCGTTAGATGTTACGTGTGGTATGGATAGTTCAGGGCAGTAGTTGGCATTGGCACTGCTTTGTTTCTGCACTTCCCCCTGTTGAGTCTGGGATTGTGGCGTGTTATTGGTGAGTGTTGCAAGGTCGGGGTTAAAAGTTAGCCATGAACCAACCAGCATTTTCATCAAATATTTGATGCAACTGTGGTGTCTTTGAGATGGGCTGTTGTATTTCATTTTCAGTCAGAATTCCCTATTTTTAGTAGCTACATTGTCTGATGTGTTTGTGGTTAACTGCCCTGCTTTGGGGCTTTGCTTTCTTTTTTGGTTGTTGAATAGAAAGGGTTAATCTAAGAGTCCAGATTTTCTTCTCAGATAATTTTTATGTGTCGTCATTGGATTTAAGTTTATAAGGGTGCTTGTTATTACCCAAGTCTGTGTATTGCACACTCTCATGGTTTGAAAGTTAGAAATGTAAATACATTGGAAATAAGTGTAAGAACTAAAAACTTCATTCTGTCTTCATTAAAAGGTTACAGGTTAAACGTGGCAGTTCATTTTGAAATGGACATCACGTGGTTTTGGCACTTCTGTATTCTTGAGACTGTTGATGCTTCATGCTTTTTTTTTTTTAAAGATTTTATTTATTTATTTTTAGAGGGGAAGGGGGGTAGAAAGAGAGGAAGAGAAACATCAATGTGTGGTTGCGTCTTACATGCCCCCTACTGGGGACTTGGCTGGCAACCCAGGCATGTGCCCTGACTGGGAATTGAACAGGCAACCCCGTGGATTATAGGCTGGAGCATAATCCACTGAGCCACACCAGCCAGGGTGATGCTTGGTTCTTTAATCTGTCCACTTACAAGTCATTGGATTTCCCTGCCTCTGTGTTTTGTTGGTATACATCAAATGCATCTAGTGCTTTGTCAGTGTGCATTTCTTAGTCACTTGCTGAAACCTGTTGTGTAATGAATTTTTTATGTTGTATTATAGATGCTCAAAACCAAGGAACAGAGAGTTAATCCAAGAGAAATTGCCGAAAACATTACCAAACACCTCCCAGACAATGACTGTATTGAAAAAGTTGAAATTGCTGGTCCTGGTATGACAATGTTACCCGTCTTAAGCAGTTGTATTGATATTGAATCCTTTTTAAAATAAAAATGAAAACCATTTTTAAATACAAATGCAGGATTAAGACTTCTATACTGAACAAGATGGTGAAAGCACCTTGGATTGAGAGTTAGGAACCTGAAGTTTTAGTCTAGACTTAGCTGCCTGATCTTAGATGAGTTACAGTGCTTCTTTTTGACTGAGTTTTTCCATCAGCAAAAAGATAGGTAATGACAGATAAGTCTGTGCCTGTTTTCTGTTAAGAGATGAACAAATCATTTGGTGGGAGTGAAGGGACCCTGAATCAAGTAAGCTTTCAGGAGAGCAGTCAGGGTTGTGGTCAGTGCAGGAACGGGGCTGCCAGGAGGGCTCAAGGTGAGGCCCCAGGTGGTGTCAGGGCCCCTGCCTGAGCCAGGTCAGCACCTGGGACCAGCGTAAGAGAAGTCGAGAAAATCTTTGGGGAGAACTGTCCTTAAAGACGGGGGCTATCTGATCTTTTTCTCCCCTGTACTGTTCATTAGGTTTTATTAATGTCCACTTACGGAAGGACTTTGTATCAAAACAGTTGACCAATCTCCTGGTGAATGGTGTTCAACTGCCTGCCCTTGGAGAGAACAAAAAGGTATGTATACACTTTTAATTGATAGACTGATACTTAAAACTATATGAAAAGTGCTATCACTGGGGGCTTTCACATCTCATGTTGAGATTTAATCATAATATTTGAGATTATGAACATAACTGCACTGTAGCCTTCTTCCTGGATCTTGCTTGTAATGTGATTTTTCTCTTCACTTTATTTCAGAAGGCATTTGAGGTAGCCAGCTAATGTTTTGGAAGTATTGCTGAAATAGAGCATAGATAATTTGTATAAACGAATCTGATTCTTTTTCTTTTCTTTTTTAAGATTTTATTTATTTATTTATTTTTAGAGAGGGAAGGGAGGGAGGAAGATAGAGAGAGAGAAACATCGATGTGCAGTTGCTGGGGACCGTGGCCTGCAACCCAGGCACGTGCCCTGACTGGGAATCGAACCTGCGATGCTTTGGTTCGCAGCCCGCGCTCAATCCACTGAGCTACACCAGCCAGGGCTGATTCTTTTTTAATTGATGATGGATAGATAGATTCATCAGAAAACTTAATGCAGTTGAATTACAAGACAAGCTACTATTTAAGTCTGTGTTCATTATATGTTATTAGTGAATGTGTTAGCAAAATAAAATGTTTATGTCCCTTTTAAAAATTTCTATTGCATATATTTGACATATAAATTACATTGTGTAAATTTAAGGTGTATAATGTGTTATTTTGATTTATTTACATGTTGTAATATGATTGCCTCTGTAGCTATATTTATCACACTACATAATTATAGTGTAACATCATTGTCTATAAAAATCTTTCTTTTTACTTTCCATCCTAGGTTGTAGTGGACTTTTCTTCTCCCAACATAGCTAAAGAGATGCATGTAGGCCATCTCAGGTCAACTATCATAGGAGAGAGCATGTGCCGCCTCTTTGAATTTGCAGGATATGATGTGCTAAGGTGTGTGCTCTTGCTTTTGGAGAGTTCTGTAGAAAACGATGAGTGTCTCTTGAGAAAGAATCTTTAACCAAGTCAGTGATTCATGAGTGTGGTTTTGCTTCTGATCATCCAGTAGGTTTTTTAAAATAAATTGTGTCCTGGGCCTCTCCTCTGAACTAATAACATTTTAGGTTCTCTGGGGGTGGAACCAAGGAAAAAAATTAACCCCTTGCCATTCATTCCACAAATAATTCATGAGTACCTCCTGCATACCAGGTGTTCATACTCTGGTGCGGGGAGAGGTTAGCAAGGGACGGGTTTTGCTGGGGCTTGTAGGCCATGGTAGAAGTTGGGGTTTTATTCCGTAGTGTGATGGGAAGCTGCTGGAGAGTCTTGGTCAGTAGAGCCAGAGTCCCCAGGCTCAGCTGCGGACCACCGCAGTAGAGGAAGAGCCACAGTAGATGTGAGTGGTGATTATTTTTGCTGGTGGAGGGTCTTACCTTCAGTTTGTCAAAAATGTAACTTCCATGAAACCCAGTTAAGCAGGGCACAATAATTAGCCTGTAATTTGGTTAAAGATCACTCTGGCTTCTGTAAATAAGCCAGGCAAAGAAGGGGGAACCATAGTTAATGGGTTAGAAGTCTATTGTAATAATTCAGTTAAGAGGTGATCTGGTGGTCTGAGATTAATTAAAAGCGGTAAGGGATGCAAAGTGGTTGAATTGACATATATTTTGTAGAATTTTGTCCATTGATACTTGAGAACTGCAGTATAAATTATAGAGATAATTGGTTGAAAAGTTAAATTTTCATAAAATTGTGGTAATGATCAACATTGGCTAAGCTGTCATTGTCCCTGTTAACTGCACAATAAAAAGATCACAGTCCGTTGATAGAAACTTCATTCATTTAACAAATCAAATGAAGGCCTGGTTTGTGCACCGTTTTCCTGGATGCACCGCATCTTGCCGTGTAGAATGTGCTCCTGTGTAAAATGAGCGCCCACGTGTTTGAACACATTATACATGGGATTATTATACTCACAGTTTGTAGTCATTATACCCTTGTATAATGTGTGTCCTTATTTTTCCTTCAAAAATTCGAGCAAAAACGTGTGCCTTGCATGCGGCGGAGCGCGGTGCGTTGAGAAAGCTAGCAGGCGTTGTCTCCGACTCTCGCAGAGCCCGCGGGCCTTTGGGAAACCGAGTGAATAAACGGTGCCATGTGCCGGCACCTAAAGTCGGCAGTGGCTACTGGAGTATCATTCCCCTAAATTAATCATGTTGATCATTTTCAAATTATTTCATGCTTTCTGATTGGTTTTAGATTAAACCACCTAGGAGATTGGGGGACCCAGTTTGGCATGCTCATCGCTCACCTGCAAGATAAATTTCCAGATTACCTAACAGTTTCACCTCCTATTGGGGATCTTCAGGCCTTTTATAAGGTTTGATACCAGTTATTGTTACATTATTTGTGTGTTTACCATTCGTTGTAATTGTCTGTTTTCCCTAGAGAGATCAGAGTGGTATTGGAGGCTACTGTGTGTCTAAATAAAGGTTGTGAAACTCCCCACCCCTTCAACACATTTGCTTTTGTGTGATGTATGCAAAAAGTTAAATCAATACCACATTACCTATTGTTGAGTTTAGGGGTTTGTTAATCAAAATATAATGTTTAAACTTTTTCCTATCCCCTCCTAGTATTTAAAATATTTTCTTTTAAGCATTTTAGTTACGATTTTATTTATTCATTTCTAGAGAGAGGGGAAGGGAGGAAGAAAGAGGGAAAGAAACATCGATGTTACCAGTTGCCTCTCACATGCCCCCAGCTGGGGACCTGGCCCTCAACCCAGGCACATGACCTGACTGGGAATTGAACCGGTGACCTTTGTTTCTTGGACCAGCACTCAACCCACTGAGCCACACTAGCCAGGGCTAAAATGCTCTTGATGCTGTTGTTTTCCTCTCAATTTTATATATTTTGAAAATGTTATTAAGTATATGGAAGAAAAGTTTTTAAAAAACAAATTTATCATAAACCCTAACTTTAAATCAATCACTGCCGTCAACTGTCTTTGACTTGTTCACTTACCCATATTCAGGCATTTGTTACATTATTTGTGATTATAATATTTTGTATGCTACTTAACATTTTATTACAAACTCTTTCTGTTATTTATTTTTAGAGAGAGGGGAAGGGAAGGAGAAAGAGGCAGAGAAACCTTGATGCATGATAGAATCATTGATCAGTTGCTTCTCTCACTCCCCCAGCCAGTGAGTGACCTGGCCAACAGCCCAGGCACGTGCTCTGACCGGAAATCAAACCGGTGACCTTTCAGTTTTCAGGACAATGCCTAACCCACTGAGCCACACCAGCCAGGGCTATTATAAACTCTTCCATGTTACTGGATGTGCAGCTGCTTGGGTTTTGTGGTATTGGTGTACCAAAGTTTATACTAATCTGTTCTTGATTTTTTCCCAATTTGGGGGGCTCTTACTTAGTGAATGATGTTGTACTAGTAGGTTTTTTTCCTTTTTATAATGATTTTCTTATGATAGACAACTTCCCAAGAATAGGATTACTACATAAAAATGTAAACATTTCTGGGGTAGGGATTTTTTTGTGTTTTGGTAAATATTTTCTAATGAAAAACCTGAAAACAGCCCTGGGTGGTGTGGCTCAGTGGATTGAGTGCTGGCCTGCGAACCTAAAGGTCGGGTTGCCAGTGCGGTTCCTAGTCGGCATGTGCCTGTGTTGTGGGCCAGGGAGTCAACTGGGGTTGTGAACAAGCTCTTGGTGTTTCTCCCATCGATGTTTCTCTCCCTCTCTTTCTCCCTCTCTTCCCCTCTCTCCAAAAATAAATTACTCTTTAAAAGAACACAAAGAAAACATTGCTTTTTAAAAAAATTGAAGCCCCGTCTGGTGTGGCTCAGTGAATTGAGTGCCAGCCTGCGAACCAAAGGGTCACCAGTTTGATTCCCAGTCTAGGGCACATGCCTGGGTTGTGGGCCAGATCCCCAGTAGTGGGGGACAGGAGAGGCAACCACCCATTGATGTATCTTTCCCCCTTTCTTCCTCTTCTTCCCCTCTCTAAAAATAAATAAATAAAATCTTCAAAAAAATTTTTAAAGGAACCAAAATATTTCCTGATATCATCGAACAAGTAAAAACAACTAATGTTCTAATGTTATAATTAGCTGTTGGAATTCTGTGCTCTGACTATAATGAGGCAAATCTATTAGTGCAAGATGTTTATAATACATTGCTAAATTTTAAAACCACAGTAAAAGGAAAATGATATATTGCCAGGTTTTGTTAAAGTGCGTAGGTGTGTATTTGCAAAGAAGTATCTAGAATTATGTAGCAGCATGTTGTTATTATTGGTTAGTTTGGGATAGGGTTAATTATATATACACATTTTTTTTTACAGTAAACATGTTGCTTTCAAAATAGAAATTTATTTGTTTTCAAGAACAGTGAAAAAAACATTTTATTTGTAATTACAAATCATTCTTCACCCAGAACCACATCTGGAATGGGAAATAGAGCTCAGAAAAATCAGCACTGCCTGTTGTCTGTTACTTGTTATTCTTCTGGAATAGATGGGAGCACTGGTGCAAGTGGGCTTTTATGAATTAGAAAAGTGGAGGTAGCACAATGGTTAGAATTTTGTATTTCAAGAAAGATTATTTCAAAAGAAATAATAGCGTTCTTGGCACATGCGTTTGTAACAGTGTCCCTGACTGCTGAGACAGAGCGCGTGTTCTGGTGCTCTGAGTTTTCACTTCCTCACTCTTCGGCATTGCAATGAATTTTGTTTGTTTTTTGATTTGACAAATGGACAAATTCTTAATCTAAAATATAAAGTCAGCTCTTTTTATAAACCTTAGTTTTCTCTTCTTAAACCTAGGAATCCAAGAAGAGATTTGATACTGAGGAGGAATTTAAGAAGCGAGCGTACCAGTGCGTAGTTCTGCTGCAGAGTAAAGATCCAGATATCATAAAAGCTTGGAAGCTTATCTGTGATGTCTCCCGCCAAGGTGAGTTTCTGGATGTTGTTCGTTCATTCAGAAAGTACTGTTGCATGTAGTGCCCTTGAGTTACTACACAGAGTTGACTTTAAATGACGTGTTAAACTCTCAAAGACTAGCAAGTAGACTTTTTCTTAAATATTTTCTGAAACCAAAACAACTGTTAAGAAAGGTTATGAAAGGCAGTTGCTAAATTTAATTTTCTCAAAAGTCAGTCAAAATTAGGAAAGAAAGTGGAAAAGAAAAAGAAAAGATCCGGACTTCCGGTCAAGATGGAGGCATAGGTGGACCCACCGTATCTCCACGCACAACCAAGATAGGAACAACAACAATTTAGAAATAGAATAACATCCAGAACTGACAGAAAATTGATTTAAATGGAAGTCGGACAACCAAGAAGTTGAAATAGACCTGTTCATCCAGACCGGTAGGAGGGGTGGAGTCAGGCAGCCAGGCGCAGGTTGCAGTGTGGAGAGCAGAGAGAGTTGGGACCGGGTGCATAAGGCATCTGAGGGTGCGAAAGGCATCTGAGGGTGCGAAAGGCATCTGGGGAGCACAGGACTACAGCGGGTGGACCCTGAGTGCGCAAGCAGCAGCTGGCAGGCCCCGGCAGAGGGGTGGTACCCGGCAGACCCAGTGAGGCAGCGATTGTAAAGCAAGGCAGTGCATGCAACTCAGGATCCTAACACTAGGAAATAGAACCTTGGGACACTGATCATGGCCGCCTGTGGAGAGACGCCCAGCTTGGGGGAAGCAGCAGAGGGGACTGAGGCCCCACAGAGAACAGGGCAACCGCCATTGTTCCCTCTCGACCCCGCCCCCACATACAGCGTCACAACCCAGCCACTGGGGTGCCCTGCCCTCCTGAACACCTAAGGCTCTGTCCCCTACTGTAACAGGCGCGACCAGACCAAAAGAGAGAGAGAGAGAGAGATAGCTCAAACAGAAGAACAAATCAAAGCCCTAGAACTCATCCTTTTAAGCGACCGAGAGATAGCCAACCTATCAGATGTACAGTTCAAAACACTGGTGATTAGGAAGCTCACAGAATTGGTTGATTTTGGTCACAAATTAGATGAATGAATGCAGGCTACAATAAGAGAAATGAAGGAAAATGCACAGGGAATCAATAGTGATGGGAAGGAAACTGAGACTCAAAACAATAGATTGGACCAGAATGAAGAAAGAAACAACCAAACAGGAAAGAATGGAGAAATAAGAATTCAAAAAAATGAGGAGAAGCTTAGGAACCTCCAGGACATCTTTAAACGTCCCAACATCCGAATTATAGGGGTACCAGAAGGGGAAGAGGAAGAGTAAGATATTGAAAACTTATTTGAAAACATAATGAAGGAGAACTTCCCCATTCTGGCAAAGGAAATAGACTTCCAGAAAGTCCAGGAAGTTCAGAGAGTCCCAAAGAAATGGGACCCAAGAAGGAACACACCAAGGCACATCGTAATTACATTAGTCAAGGTAAAAATGAAGGAGAGAATCCTAGAAGCAGCAAGAGATAAGGGGACAGTAACCTACAAAGGAGTTCCCATCAGGCTGTCAGCTGATTTCTCAAAAGAGACTTTACAGGCAAGAAGGGGCTGGAAAGAAGTATTCCAAGTCCTGAAAGACAAGGACCTACATCCAAGATAGCTCTATCCAGCAAAACTTTCATTTAGAATGGAAGGGCAAATAGAGTACTTCTCAGATAAGGTCAAGTTCAAGGAGTTCATCATCACCAAGCCCTTATTTTATGAAATGTTAAAGGGACTTATCTAAGAAGATAAAAAAATCATGTATAGTAAAATGACAGCAAACTCACGATTATTAACAACCACACCTAAAACAAAACCAAAAGAAACTAAGCAAACAACTAGAACAAGAACAAAACCACAGAAATGGAGATCACCTAGAGGGTTATCAACAGGGGAGTGGGGTGGGGGGAGAGGGGGAAAAGGTACAGAGAATAAGTAGCATAGATGGTAGGAAATAGGGGAAGGGCAAGAATAGTATGGGAAATGTAGAAGCTAAAGAATTTATGGCACATGAACTAAAGGGGGGGAATGTGGGTGGAGGGGAGTGAAGGGGGGAAATGGGACAACTGTAATAGCATAATCAATAAAATTTAAAAAATCGAAAGAAAAAGAAAAGATCCTATTTCAGTAGCAATTAAAGCCACTTAGGAATAGATTATTATAGAGTTGTGCAGGACCAAAATGGAGCGAAATACACAGCAGATGTAACAGAGTGTCTGGGTGGAGTGTCGTGCAGAGTCCCCTACTCAATTCAAATTCATTTGTCATTGAAGACAATTTCAAGTTTTCAGACCTGACAGAGTAATTGGAAAGGTCACTTTGAAGAATAAATGGACAAGAACAGCCAGTAGACCTTCAAAAAAGAAGGCTAGTGCTGGCTGTTTTGTAGCACTAGGTGGTAAAATGTTTTATAACACTGCTGGGGGTAGTGTTTTGTCACAGATGCCCAGCTAGACAGACAAGTAAGTGGTGCACATCAGGAAAAACTGTAAAAAAACTTAGTAAATATTTGATCCTCAAATTTGAAAGGCTTTTGTTTCTTTTTTTTGTTCTCACATTTTAAAAAAAATTAAAGTTACACAGGAAATACATGCTGTTTTCAGGGAAAATAGGTAAATGCAGACAGGAAAAAGAAAATAAAAGTTATTTTCTGTTAATATTTTAATATGTGTCTTACCATATTCTTTCCACATTTTCAAAATGGCAGTGTATATATCATATTCTGTATCATACATTTCTTAAATATTATTTTCTTCCTTCCAAATATTGCAATTAAATAACTTTTTTTTCATGTAAGCTGTTTGTTTGTTTGTTTGTTTGTTTAAGTTCTTAACCATTTTCTTCACTCGGTGACTTTTTCCCTAGAGTTTAATAAAATCTACGATGCATTAGACATATCTTTAATAGAGAGGGGAGAGTCCTTCTATCAAGATAGGATGAATGATGTTGTAAAGGAATTTGAAGATAAAGGTAGGCACTCTTTTTAACTCTTATTATGGAAATTGTTTTTCAGAGGTTGTTTGTTTGTTTATTTTTAGAGAGAGAGGAAGGAAAGGAGAAAGAGGGGGAGACACATTGATGTGCAAGAGATGATGGGCTGCCTCTCCCGCACCCCCAGCTGGGGACCTGGCCTGCAAACCAGGCATGTGCCATGGCTGGGGACTGAACTAGTGATCTTTCAGTTCGCAAGCCGGTGCTCAGTCCACTGAGCCACGCCAACCAGGGCTTATTATGGACATTTTTTTTAAATATATTTTTTTGATTATGCTATTACAGTTGTCTCATTTCCCCCCTTCACTCCCTTCCACCCTGTACACCCTCTCCCACCCACATTCCCCCCTTTAGTTCATGTGTCATAAGTTCTTTAGCTTCTACATTTCCCATACTATTCTTGCCCTCCCCCTGTCTATTTCCTACCTACATCTATGCTACTTATTCTCTGTACCTTTACCCCTTCTCTCCCCACCCCACTCCCCTGTTGATAACCCTCCATGTGATCTCCATTTCTGTGTTTCTGTTCTTGTTCTAGTTTGCTTAGTTTCTTTTGGTTTTGTTTTAGGTGTGGTTAATAATTGTGAGTTTGCTGTCATTTTACTATACATGATTTTTTTATCTTCTTAGATAAGTTCCTTTAACATTTCATAAAATAAGGGCCTCGTGATGATGAACTCCTTTAACTTGACCTTATCTGAGAAGCACTTTATCTGCCCTTCCATTCTAAATGAAAGCTTTGCTGGATAGAGCTATCTTGGATGTAGGTCCTTGTCTTTCATGACTTGGAATACTTCTTTCCAGCCCCTTCTTGCCTGTAAAGTCTCTTTTGAGAAATCAGCTGACAGCCTGATGGGAACTCCTTTGTAGGTTACTGTCCCCTTATCTCTTGCTGCTTCTAGGATTCTCTCCTTCATTTTTACCTTGACTAATGTAATTACGATGTGCCTTGGTGTGTTTCTTCTTGGGTCCAATTTTTTTGGGGACTCTCTGAACTTCCTGGACTTTCTGGAAGTCTATTTCCTTTGCCAGAATGGGGAAGTTCTCCTTCATTATGTTTTCAAATAAGTTTTCAATATCTTGCTCTTCCTCTTTCCCCTTCTGGTAAACCCTCGGATGCCTTAAGCGCCCGGTCCCAACTCTGCTCTCCACACTGCAACCTGCGCCTAGCTGCCCGACTCCGCCCCTCCTACCGGTCTGGATGAACAGGTCTATTTCAACTTCTTGGTTGTCCGACTTCCATTTAAATCAATTTTCTGTCAGTTCTGGATGTTATTCTGTTTCTAAATTGTTGTTCCTATCTTGGTTGTGCATGGAGGTACGGTGCGTCCACCTGTGCCTCCATCTTGGCCGGAAGTCTTATCATGGACATTTTAAACAAAGGCAAAAATGGATAGATTCACTGCCCCCTAACTCCATGTACTGGTCACCCAACTTCAACAGTTATAAATGCCGGGCAACCTTGTGTCTCTGCACTACTTACATCATACATAATTTCATCCATAATGATGTTGGTTTGTATCTAAATGAACAGGCTCTTACTCCCGATCCAAAATCATGGTACCATTTACCACTTCATGAAAATTAATCTCTTGTATTATTACATGGCCCATCAGAGTTTAAATATCCCAAATAGATTCACAATCTTTTTCAGTCACGAGGGTTTCTCTTTCAGAGTCTCAACATTACATTTTTTAGTATGTATCTTAAGTTCTGTAATCCATAGGTGTCTCTTCCCTCCCTCCCTTTTTTTTCTTTTGTTGAAGAAACTGCGCTATTTTTATATAGAATTTTCCATATGGTGTTAGTTGATATAATTCCTTTTTCTGTGTTTTCTAAAGAGATTTGATTAAACTGGTTTGTGTTCTCTTTTCTTTCTTGTTTTGTCTTTTGTTTATTTGCAAGAATGTAAACAATGTCAGATGGGCTCTTTCTGTGATGCTAGGATGTGTTAATGGGTTCAGGTGTTGTCACCTGATCTATTACATTTTCCTGTTGGACTTTCGCGCCCCACCCCCTGCCAGGGGTTTTAGCAACCATTGATCATGACTATTCTAATGGTTGGAAAAGTCTGTCATTCCTTCTTTGTTTGTTACTCGGAACTACTGCTGTACTGAATTTTGTCACATTTGGTTATCTTGATGTACAGTTTACATAGGACAGTAAAAATGCTTGATTTTGTTTTTCTGTATCGATTTTCAGAAGAATAAATTAGTTTCTTAGCCTCTTCCAGATATGACAGCTTAGTTGTTCTTAGCATTGTTATAAATGAGGTTAATATATTTTATATTTTCAATTACTTGTCTTTATTATTTTTTCAATGCTCAAATATTTGGCTAATGGTAACTGCCTCGCATTGGTTTTCATTCTTTTCTTTTCTTTTTTTTTTCTGCTGAATCCTATAGTGGTTGATAGTTTACTTGGTTTCTGGTATATGATATTTGAGGATTATTTTGTATATTTTCTGCCTTATATCTGAAGTCAGCTAATTTGATATCTCTAAGAAAGCCTGGTTCCTTGAATGGGAAATGGTATTTATCCATCACAGTCTGGGACCAAGGGGGCCATACTTTTAAGATAATACAGTTTTAAGATTCTTTAAATGATAAGAAAAGAGGCACAGAGAAATTAGTAACTTCCCAAGGTCACATGGCTAATAAGGTTAAAAACATGCTCTAAACACTGCATTTTTATACTGCCCTTACCAAGCATCAGTTTCCTAACCTGTGAAAAAGCAAAAATAATAGTATTTATTGCATAGAGTTATTGTGAAGGTCAAATAAGACTTGGGATAGTATTTGGCACGTTATAGTACTCAAATATAGCTGTCGTTATTGTCACCATGTTCTTTGAATACATTTCACGAGGCAGTGATAGAAACTGCATCTGTCTCCCAGAGGAAGGCTGTAGCTCCAGCTTGAAAACAGCATGGATTTAGGGTGTTCTGTGTCTGCTCAGCAGGGGGGCTCCAGTGAGGTGTGTTGCAAAGGATTTGGGAGCTGAGTGTAGTGCAAGTCCAGCAGACGGTCAGGGTTGCTCCCCTGTGCCCTGCAGACACCCTGGGCACCCAGACAACCGGCACGGTCACTGTTTTCCAAGGCACAGAGGTCGCAGACGGAAAAAAATCATATACTATCTTAGCTCTCTAATAAATTTCGTGTAACAACTCAGCGTTTATATTTCTTCAGGGTTCTTTTAACGTCATTAATGAAGATTCTTTTTCTAGGATTTGTGCAAGTGGATGACGGCAGAAAGATCGTATTTGTCCCAGGATGCTCCATACCTTTAACTGTAGTAAAATCAGATGGAGGTTACACATATGATACATCCGACCTGGCTGCGATTAAGCAGAGACTACATGAGGAGAAAGCAGATATGATTATCTATGTGGTGGACAGTGGACAAGTGAGTTTGTAGATTTGTATGTGCTCTTACATTATCTGATTGCGTGTGAGTTGGTATGGTGAGGTTTGTGGCATTTGGCACTCGAGGACTATAAATTTTCCCCAAAGACTAAAATTGAGAACAGTGTTGTAGCATAGGAGAGAACGGGGTTTGGATTTGGTCTGACTTGGACACTTCCCAGCTATTTGGCTCGTCCCCATAAACTGGAAACAGTGTTCCTTCTCTGAACCTCAGTGACCATTCCTATCTGAAATGGTGGTTATGTGACAGGAAATTGAGTTGAATTTAGCCCATGAACCTGCCCTAAATTCAGTTGCTTAAAAAACCTTTGAACATAGAAAGTATAACAGCCCTGCTCTTACTGTTTCTTACATATGGGGAATAAAAAAGAGCTTTTAAAATTATACTTGCTGTACAGGATTTGTGAGTGATTTGAATTTTATAGATCTTTATCTTTAAGCACAAAAAAGCTTTAAGTAATTTTTTACTAGAAAGTTTACCAAGTAGCGTTCTGTTCTGTTTCTTTGTAGTCTGTGCACCTCCAGACGATATTTGCTGCTGCTCAGATGATCGGTTGGTATGACCCCAAAGTCACTCGAGTGGCTCATGCCGGGTTTGGTGTGGTGCTGGGGGAAGACAAGTAAGTCTGGAAAGTCTAAAGGTGGTAATGGCATACCTGACCCCTAAATTTCTTTGGATGAGGCATTTCATTTGAAACCATTATCAGAATTTTTTTTTTGAAAAATTTTTAAAGACTTTATTTATTTATTTTTAGAGAGGAAATGGAGGGAGAAAGAGAAGAGAGAGAGAAAAAAACATCAATGTGTGGTTGCTGTGGGCCATGGCCTGCAACCCAGGCAGGTGCCCTGACCAGGAATCAGCTGGTGGCCCTTTGCTTTGCAGCTGACGCCCAGCCAACTGAGCCACACGGGTCGGGGCTAGGCTTAGTTTTTGAAAGCTCTTCTGGTATTCAGATATGCACCCCTTCACTGGTCAGAGCAGTAGACACAAAAACCAAAAATTCCAGGCAGGCAGAGGTAGGGAATAATGAAAAAAACAGTTATTGCAAAATAGTAATGTTAAGGAAGGTTTCACTTAGTCCTTTGCTAAGTTTTGTGATGGATGTCATTTCACCAGACAGAAGATTTGCAGGTTCTCGGACACCCGAGGAGGGAATGGCTTTCCAGAAGGAAAGCCATGTAGTTCATGTGTTTCTGGGATAATGGAAGACTTTCAGTTCTATGACAAAGGACAAGAATATCCTTTCTGAGGCACTTCTGAAAATACAGCTTTAATAGGAAGTATCACAATCATTTTGGTAGGCTTTGTGTGAGAAAGAAAAGAATGCATCATTGTACCATCATTGTGTTTGAAGGATTTTTAAGCTCTTCCGCTGACTATAAGCCGCATTCAGGGTTGGTTACTATATAGGGAAATGATAGTGAGATTCCAGTTAAGAATTTTAAGAATTTGCCTACTTCCCAAACAATTCTAGAAGCAATTCTTAGTTATTTTACCTTCTTAGAGGATAAAATAACTAAGCCAAACTTTGTATTCAGGAACATGAACAAAGTAACAGATGTCTTGGCATATGAACGGTGAACATGTACAGAAGCCGTTAGGGGCCTAAAGCATAGGGCGCTCCGAGTTGAGGGCTCTGGAGAAAAGGCACTTGAAAGTGAGCCTGTTTCTTTCTACATGCTCCCTGGTTGCAAACTGAAATAGGGCAGTGTCACGCCTTCATTTTTAAAGATTGCTAAGTTAGGTCTGTTCCAAAATCCATTTAGTTAGACATTTCATTAAATTTTTTTAGGAAGAAGTTTAAAACGCGTTCAGGTGAAACAGTGCGCCTCATAGACCTTTTGGAAGAAGGATTAAAACGATCCATGGACAAATTGAAGGAAAAAGAACGAGACAAGGTAATTGCAGGCCTTATTTACATATTGTGTACCATATGTTGTGTTGTGAGTTTTTGCTTTTATTTTATTGATGGGGCTGGGAAGGATTATAAGGATTCAGTCCACTTACCACAGGTTTGTATTACTCAAATTTTATTGTACAGTAAGTTTGTTGAATTGCTAAACATTTATTTTGAAAATACGGTTCTTGGCTATTACAAAATAATAGCATCTTCTCCTTTGTCAAAATAGCACAGTATCCCTGCTTTTTATTGGCAGCTCACCTGTCTCTGCCGTGAACCAGTGATGGGAGACTATTGCACACTGAGGCAGTCTGAGTTTCCACCCTGCATTAGCATCTCCATCTGCTGAGCTCCTTTCCCTGGGGGTGTTTGTAGAGTAGGCCTAGCAGCCAACACCTACCACCCAACACCACTGATGAGCCATCAGAATAGGAAACACAATGGGTAGGCTTGTGCTTAACTTTATTAAAAATTTCCAAGGAGAATTTGGTGTGGCCTGACTGGTGTGGCTCAGTTGGTTGGGTGTCCTCCCACAGAGCGAGAGGTTGCCGGTTCAATTCCCAGTCAGGGCACATTGTTGGGTTGCAGGTCCAGTCCCTGGACGGGGCGTGTAGGGGAGGCAACTGATCAATATTTCTCTCACATTGATGTTTCTCTCTTTCACCCTCCCTTACCCTCTCTCTGAAAATAAATAAAATCTCAAAAAGATTTTCCAAGGAGCTCCCACCAGTAATACACAGTTGTTCCAGTTGCCCCATGTCTCCATCAACACCTGGTTTCGTCCATCTTTTATCACAGCCTTCCTCGAGAGTGTGCAGAGGCTGTCACTGCCGTCAAAACTTAACATGTCCCTGATGTGGAGTGATGTTGACTGCCTTCGCATGTGCTTACTGGCCATTTAGACATTTTCTTTTATGAAGGACCTGTCCAAGTTTTTGCCAAGTGTTGGTTTTAAACTGGCAATATTTATTTTTATCCACATTTTTATTCCTGTATACTTTATTCCTTCCTACAGTTTTTTACTTCCAACTATGATTATTTTCATTTGGTCTGAAGATCTTTAAGTATTTTTTGTAGTGAAAGTCTGCTGGTGACAGATTTTGTTAGCATTTGTTTGAAAATATCTTTATATCACTTTCAGTTTGAATAATATTTTTATTGTTTGGGTATAGAATTCCAGTTAGATTATGTTAGGGCTGAACAATTTCAATGTAACCTAACTCAAAGGGTGAGTTTTTAATCTTGAAATATGCCCCTCATGGTCCCACGAGGATATTTACTTAAACAGCTGTTGAAGTCTTTTCATCTCCTCAGCCACGCACTCGCTCTCTCTGGCTCGGTTTTCTGGGAGTCGTGCGTGCCTTTCTAGTACCAGCCGCTGGACAGTTTGGAAGGACTGTTCAGGGGTTTTCACTCTTCTTTGGTTCCCCCTTCTTGGTGGTTTTGTCTTTACTTCTTTGGCAGCCCCAATCTTTGAACTGCCTTACTCCAGTGAGACCGCCTTTTTCCTGCCTGGGTTTTGTCCTCACCTAGTTCAGCACGCAGTGATTTGGAAAATGCCCTCAGGGAAAGTGCCAAATGGATGTGGAACTGGCGAGTTTCCCTTATCGCAAAGATGAATTAACCCCCTAAGCTTTGCTTGTGTTGATGCTATCTGGTGGCTTCAAACTGTTGCTTCATATAATTTTTCCACCGTTTATTTTTTTTCTGGTTAAGATTTTATCTATTTATGTGTGTATTATTTATTTTACAGAGAGGTGAAGGGAGGGAGAAAGAGAGGGAGAGAAACACTGATGTGCGAGAGAATCAGCAGTCGGGCACCTCGTGTGCATCCCCAGGCAGGAGCCTGGTCTACAGCCCAGGCATGTGCCTTGAGTGGGAATCAAACCGGCAGCCTGTGGGTTTGCGAGACAATGTCCAACCCCCTGGGCCATACCAGTCAGGGCAATTTTTCTAGCTTTTAAATGGTTGCTTTTGGTGGAAGGGTTAGTTTACTGCAAGCTACCAAATCATGTCCAAAACAGAAATCCTTACTTACTGTGGCCTAATAATGCTTCAGCATGTGACCAAATATTGGCAAAACAATGCATGAGTTCTTCCTCCTGCTCTTCACATCCTGCTTTGATTTCCATTAATTACTTGACCTTAGTTTTCAGATTTTATTGTACAAATCAAATTTCTTATAGAAACGTTCTTTGTTATGCATAGCCGATGAGTTATATTTTCACTGTTTTCTCTGTAGATAGGCCTGTGTTGTTCTACAGCTTACTGCTAAAGGCGCACCAGCAGGTGCTCCCACCCTCCTCTTCTGTCTATGAGACACCAGCACAAAGGCAGTGGTCAGTAAGCTGTGGGGTTTGTTTTTGTTTTTCCATAAGGTCTTAACCGCAGAGGAGTTGAAGGCTGCTCAGACATCCGTTGCTTACGGCTGCATCAAATACGCCGATCTTTCCCACAACCGGTTGAACGACTACATCTTCTCCTTTGACAAAATGCTGGACGACAGAGGAAACACAGCCGCGTACTTGTTGTATGCTTTCACCAGAATCAGGTAATTGTGGGCACAACATTGTCCTATTTCTGATCGAATGATGAAACTTTTCATTTATACCAGTCACATCTTGTGACATGTTTTGGAGCACCTAACAAAGAGGAACGGTGGTGGTGGTTACTGCATGCATGGTTTTCCAGGTCCATCGCACGTCTGGCCAGTGTCGATGAAGAGATGCTCCAGAAAGCTGCTAAAGAGACCAAGATCGTTTTGGACCATGAGAAGGAATGGAAGCTAGGCCGCTGCATTTTACGGTTCCCTGAGATCCTGCAGAAGATTTTAGACGACCTGTTTCTCCACACGCTCTGTGATTATATCTATGAGCTGGCAACTACTTTCACTGAATTCTACGACAGCTGCTATTGTGTAGAGAAAGATCGACAGACTGGTGAGTTGCGCCTCCAGTGGTTACATGGCAGATGGGGCACCAGCAGGGTATTTATTTGAATTGGGTATGAGTAGCTGTGAACTTGTTTGTTGTTGTTGTTTTTTAAAGATTTTATTTATTTGTCTTTAGAGAGAGGGGAAGGGAGGGAGAAAGAAAGGGAGAGAAACATCAGTGTGTGGTTGCCTCTCTTGCGCCCATTCTGGCAACCTGGCCTGCAACCCAGGCATGTGCCCTGACTGAGAATTGAACTGGTGACCTTTTGGTTCTTAGGCTGGCACTCAGTCCACTGAGCCACACCAGCCAGTGCAGAAACACCTTTATTTCTTGGATTGTCTCTGTAGTTTAAAGTAAAGGTGATTCTGGTTAAGCACCAAAACATCTGTGAGTTGGGCTTTTCACTTCTCAGTAAAATCCAGAAGTAACCTAGATTCTTTAATAATGATTTTGAAAAAGAAAAACAAATTAGTTACTGTTTTCTTTTTCTGTCTTCCTAGGAAAAGTATTGAAGGTGAACATGTGCCGTATGCTGCTGTGCGAAGCAGTGGCCGCTGTCATGGCCAAGGGGTTCGATATCCTGGGCATAAAGCCCGTCCAAAGAATGTAACCCTCCCGAGGCTCGAACACTGTTTTCACCAAAGTGGCCATTAGCACTGTTTGCTTTTTTACAATCATGTGGATATAAAAGCAAGTAAATGAAATTTGTCAACTATCTACTTAATATGTGGTTCTTTATCACTAACAGCCAGGCTCCTGAAAAGGAAAAAAATACTTTTACAAATATGTTTATTTCTGCTGAGCATTAAATCAGAATGACTTAGTGGAAGACGTGGAGTAACATAGGGTCTGTGTGCCACAGTGAGAGTGTTTATTGGCACGGCAGGGATATTTTTATTAATTTGAATTAGATAAGGAATCCAATTTATTGAGCCCTACTATAGGCCGCCTGAACTTCTCACGCCTTCATTGTCCAATGTAGTCCTTATTCCGTTGTTCTGTCATATGTGCTTATCCCTGTTTAATGAGTGACGAAAGTGAGGGTCCCCAGAAATAAGGAACCTGCCCTGGATTGCTGAGGAACAAAATTGAGACTCCTATCCAGCTCCCTAGTCTAAGCTCTCTGCATTTAGCGAAAGACGGCAATGGCAATGTGATAGACCTGGGTTCAGGGGAAGGTGTAGGAACATTTAGCAGACTGGAAATTTCCCTGAAGTTCCAGATTAACTCAATATTCCATTGGTCATGTGCCAGTTCTAGTTGCAAAGGAAGCTGGGAAAACTTGAATAAGCAAAGAACAAGATTGTCATGATTTGCTTAGATCAATCAAGATTCATTCCCTGAGCTTCATATATTATTTCACTCCATGAAACAAGTTCTCCTGGCGGGACAGAAGGTAGAGTTGTTTGATGACAGTGACGGGGGGGTCAGTGGAGGCGGGGCTACTGCTGATGGCTGGGGCGGGAGTTAATGTAATCTGCCCACACAGTGCCGAAGGAGAGTCCGTGTGAAGAAGTGAACACAGTACCTTGAGAAACAGATGCTTAATAAACATGAGTGGTATTTCCCCATTGTTTCCAAGGATCTCCAAACGCAGAACAACCTTAGAGATGATCTCGATGAGTTACAACAGCACCAGTTACAGACAGACTGGTAGGTAACGTCTGGCGTGTCCACATCAGACCACAGCTCCCTTCGACAAACCCAGGAGACCGAGCGGCTTCTTCCTAGCCTGCTGTCTGCAAAGAGACAGTCTACCTGTACTACGGAGTCCGTGGGCCAGAAGACCCAGGAAACCTTATGAGTGAAAAACAGCATTCAATGAGGAATAGAAGGAAATAATAAAACTCCATGGGAGTGTAACTAAAGGTTATGCTTACTTCATAGACTGACAAATCAGTCTCTCGGCTTTCTGAGAATAATACCTGGTTCCATCTTCGAAACATTGTCTTACTAGAAATTATGGAAAAACAAGTATCATTAGGTAACATAGATATAATATCAGAAACTTTCCCTTAGGAGGTAGTAAACCTCTGATTAGCCTGTGTTCAATGCGCTAACCTTTGGGAAAATAAAAGACTGTCAGAAAACAAAGCTAGAATTCTCAGTGAGGGAGTGGGATTGGGGGCAGGGCGGGGGGGTTGGAGAGCAGCTGACTAGACCTGAGTGGATGGGAAGGCTTGAGGCAGCCCTGTGTCAAGGTTGGGTGGGAAGTTCTGGGATACAGACCGAGTGCAGCCAACAGCTACCTGTCTCCTTGTATAGGTGAGGAATAGGGGAGGGGCAGACTAGACCATTTCTAATGTCCCTGCCTTGCAACCCTGACATCTAATAATTCTGACATGCACTTAAGTAACTGGCTGCCTGCCAGATTTCAGTTGTCTTTTATCATTGAGTTATATTTTAATTCCACTATTGTTGGAAAATACACACATGCCTATTCTAAAATGTATTGTTTGAGTTCAGGGAAATTGTTGAGACTTGCTTTCCAGGCCAGGAATTTTTTGGTTTTTATAAATGTTCCATGTGCACTTGAATATATGCAATGTCTACAGTTTTTTGGATACGCTATCCTATATTGCTCTTTAAATCTTTTATATCCAAACGGCAGCAAAATTGGTGGAGTAAAGAATATCAAAAATCTATTCCTCCGTAGAAGGAATAAAAAACGCAAAATCTGTCATAATCAAATTTTTCAGAACTCTGGAAACTGAAAGCTTGCAGTAACCAGGGAAACAATCAAGAAGAAAGAGCTGAATCTTGGTTAAGAATGGAGAGCTTTGTGACATTTTAACTTACCTGTCTCCATCTCCCCAGTTCAGCAGTGACTTTGAAGATAGCAGCCACATTCCCTGTGAGTATGCCAGTTCTACAGTGAGTACAGTGGAACTAATTTGTGAAGAATTACTTGTTTCTTTTGAACTGTCTGGCGGTTCCTCGGAGTACCAGCCCAAAGGGCGTGCCTTTGTTTTACCTAACTCACAATTCTTCCAGTACAGAGATGGCTACCTAGAGAGCACTTATCAAAAACATTTACAAGCAAATGTACTAGTTGCTGCTGTCTAGGGAATGAATACCATTTGGGGCAAACAGTAGACTAACCACAGAGCTTGGAAGAAAGGTTAGGGAATGAGATGCTTTGGGGGAATACAGGCTTTTCAACATTGTGACACATTCCTGGATATCTAGAAAGCCATGCCCACATCCAGGGTTCTGCAAATACTCAGGACAGATCTGAAAAGCCCTTAAGCCCTCCGGCTGATCTCGAGGCTCTGTGCAAGTAGGAAGTAAACACCAAGGCACAGCTGGGAACTTCTGGCTGCATGTCGGGGGATTGCGCCAGCTTGCACAGAGCTGCAAGCTCTGGGAGAGAGTTTGGCTTTTTAGGAAGTACCTGTGTAACCACTAAATTAATACAACAGACTTCAGTGGCTGCACACAACAAACAATTCAGATGTGACAAAACTAGTTTCGAAAAGTCACCAAAAGAAAAACTACAAGCAACAAAAACAAACCCCGGACAGAGAGGAGAGCCTCATTTCTAGAGTTGTCACATTAAAATACTCAAAATGTGCCCTGGCTCGTGTGGGTCAGTGGTTTGAGGGCTGACCTTCAAAGAAAATGTCGCACGTTCGATTCCTGGTCAAAGCACATGCCTGGGTTGCAGGCCAGGTCCCCTGTTAGAGGCTTGCAAGAGGCAAGTGATCAATGTTTCGCTCCCTCTCTTTTTCCTTCCCTTCCCCTTCTTGCTAAAAAATAAATTTAAAAAAATTATAAGGCATAGGAAAAGATATGGTCATAATAAGAAAAAAATTAATAGAAACTGAAGATCTATTGGAGAACAAAATAATCAGAATAAAGTTGACCCCTTCTGTGCCACTGACCTCTGGATTCCATTTCCAGAGTTTAGCTGATTGGAAGTGATTTTCATAAAAAGTCTTATTTTTATTTTTTCCAGCTTTGCTGAGATTACATTCCTAAGGAGCAGAGAGGCCAAAATGAGGGTATAAATGAAGCTGACATGCAGTCAGAGTTACTTAGAGTTAACAAGGGTTGGGGTTATTTTAGAAAACATTTTCTATCAGGCTCTGGTTTCACCCCACTGACTAAAGAAATTTCTAGAGGCCACAAACAAGTTATTTAGGGTTCCCTGGGGTCAAAGAGGAGGGTGAGAGCAACTCTAGTCCAAATACATTGTTTTAGTTTTTGTGCGTATCTTTGGGGGTTCCCTGTTGACTGTCCAATTCACAGAAATTTCAGAGCGAACTCACGCTGCAGACGGGTCAGAGAGAGGTTATTCTGACTCCATTAGGGAAATAAGAAGTCGCTGGCTGCCCTGATTTCGCCCCACTGAACAGTGAATTCTTACAGAGGGTTTACACCAGGCCTGAGGGGAATTCGGGACAGGTAACTCAAAGTCATTTGCATCAATAACTAATTTTACGGTAGCCTTTCATGTTGCCTTATGGTACGTTTCCTCCTGGCTAGTATCAGCCTGGAACAGTCAGCGTTAACTCTTTAGAAACTTAAATAACATTCAGTCAGGTCATAGAAATTATATCGAGGTTTATGAAAGTACATGAGGTCACTGGAAATTTTAAGAATTGCTCTATTTTGTGATTGACGTGCTTTGCATTTCCACATTAGCCAACAGTGTCGTAAGTGTGGACAGTGCTTGCAAAAGACATAATGGGTTGAAGGAGAGCCCACCGAGCTCACTGTGTTCTTGTGAGGGTGTCAGATGCTTACCTCGTCGGAACTTGCAGATGGTTTATAGGATTTGTAGTGTGGACAAGCCAGCGCATCTCTGAATCTCAATTTCTTATTCTGTAAAAACGAGGACCTTCTGATGATTTCAAAGGTTTCTTCTAGAAGGAAGACCTTTGGGGAAGTAGCTCATCACTGTAGACTTAGTTGTGTCTCCCCAAATTCCTGTTGAAGCCCTGACTCCCAGTGTCTGTTTTTGGAGTAAGGCGGTAATTAAGGTTAAATGAGGCTGTAGAGTGTGGCATTAATAGGTAAGCCTCCTTAAAAGAAGAGACTCTGGAGAGCTCCCCCTTCCGCCCCCCATAGGAGGGCACAGTGAGAAGGTAGGAAGGGAGAGCTCTCACCAGAAACCGACCAGACTGGTCTTGGACTGGGGCCTCAAGAATTGAAAAATAAATTCCTGTGTCTGTGGAGATCCCTGACCCATCTCAGCCTTGAGCATTTATATACTTAGTGCCAGTCACCAACTCTACAGGGGAGATGGAGTGTGTGCGAGCCACCCCTGAGATGAGGTGCCACACCAGCAAGGTAATGGCTGAACATTGGGATCCCAGGTAAGGGACTTCAGATGTTCTTTAAGGCCCAGAGTCTAGAAAAGAGAGACAGTTTTCTTTTCTACTTTATTAACAAGCTATGTGAGGTACGTGATTGGGAATCAGTGATGAGTCTGGGTTTTAATCACGCATTAGTAAGAAGGTACTACATTTTGTCTTGGTAAGTATATTTAAGTAGATGCATGTGAGACAGCAGACTGGGTGCACTGGTCCAGGTGGGCTGGCTGACATCCTGCAGCAGACAACCATGGCGAAAGCATTTCCTGTGGCCAGTTACCCCACCACGCTCCCCAGCTGCCTTTCACTTTGGGCAAGTGGCCAGTCCTGACCAATGGGTTGTGAGTAGAACTGACTGTCAAAACCCTAGGCCAAAACAGAACAAAGAATGTGAGTTCTCCATGCGTTCTCTTCCCCAGTGGTGACAGCAGAGGCCTTCTTGTTTCTCGTGTTACAGCCACAAGACGTTAGTGTCTGAGCCCTGCAGTGAGTGTGTGGAGCAGACCGTCTGTGGACCTTCAGTGGATGTGAAACATAAGCAAGGAAGAAACATGGCTGTGTCAACCCATCGATAACGGGGGTTATAATATGTTATTGCATCATAGCTCAGCCCATGTTGGCCAAGCTATCACTGTGGATAGAGATGCAACCCCCTGAGTCACCTTGGGAAGTGAACTGTGTGGCTTCCAGAAAACAGGTGGGGAAAGCCACTTCATGCCCAAATGTTTAAGTACTAGTGAGAGTGGGGCAGAATGTCAGACCTGCGGTGAGTTTCCCCGAAGTCATGGCAGTCACTCCCCAGGCGGTGTGCTGGAATGCTGTGTGAGAAGCAGGGCAGAGTCTCACATATCTTCTGAGTGTTTGGGGAGGACTGATGTACTCCATGTTGACCACAGAGGCCCAGTCACAGGTGTGACTGTGGAGCTCACTACAGGGCATATCTTACCTAGTAGTAAGTCAACTGTAAGCACAAGTTTCAGTGACCATAGTTGTTCCTGTTGGCTGCCAGAAAGGAAGGTCTGGGCCATAACGCCAGCCTTAGCCTTTGAGGAAACATCTTGAGTAGATGGTCCCCACTGCTAAAGAATCTTGAGGACTGAGACAGATTTCAGTGTTACCAGCAGCTTGAGATGAAATCTTTTGTGTAAGATTTTGACACCTCAGTCCCCTTAGGATGCAATACTTGGCACGAGTCCCTGCCTTGGCGGCATTCCTGGGTCATGCACAGGAGGGGTGGCACATGTTCAGCTCCGCTGACTAATGGGCGCTCCCAGGCTGTGGCGTTACAACCGGCAGGCTGTAACAAACAGCTGTGCCAGGTCGGAATCAAAGCCAGGAGACAGAAAAGGTGTCCCAGGGAGTCATAAAGACTGTCCTGGGACAGGATGCTAGCAGAAAGATCTGAAAACTTGGTTCGTGTCCGTTCCTTTGGGGCTGTCCAGTGATGAGGCCGTGAGTGAGAAGAGGCCTGAGGAAGTCGCCCTGGGCTTGCATACCATGAGGGAGGTTGGTTCTGGAGCCCTTAGCAGATTAGAAATGACAGCAGTAATGTGATGAAACTGATGGGCAGCTTGGGGCAGCAGTGGGGAGATGACTGGAGAAATTGTCTCTGCTAGATTGTAGAGCAGGCTGCCTTAAGCCCTGGTAGGAAATCTAGTGAGTGGGGTGAGCACCCAGAACCTAGGGAAATAGGCACCACCAGGGAGGTGGCCACTCCTATTGCTAGTTCATAGTAATTACTCCTAAAGAACGACCCTACATTTGGGATGTTGCTCCTTAGGGTTTGTAATCACCAGCCTCCCCTCCCAGGCAGTTGCATCTGGTTAATCACATGGGAATGCAGGACATCCTGAGAGTTTCTGTTCCTAAGTGAACAGCAAGGACACGAGAAAGGCCACGTCAGTCCACTTACAACAGAGCGGGGAGAGCAGGAAGGAGCCTGGGAGACACGTGCCCTGTGGTAGAGCAGAGGCGGTGACAGCGTGACTGTGACACGGCAGGTCGGGATGTGTCAGCAGACGTGCCTGCTAAGGCTCATACCTGGAGTGGTGAACGGGCTCACCTAAAATATTTTAGATGAGAGGTTGGTAGACTTCTTGGTGATGGATTCGTGTCTTCTTCGGTGACCTGCAGCGCAGTGGAGAGAGGTCACTGTACAGGATGGGTAGTTCGTAACCTGGATAGAAGCAGAGTAGGAATAAACTCTTAAACATAACTGCAGACCTCCATGATACACTGTACCACAGTGAAAAATGTTCATGCTCATTAAAGCAAGGTTTGCACTGCTAAGTTGAATACCTGTGTTACAGGAAGCATCAGTGCACTCAGTCTGACTTTCCTTCCTGGTATAATAAGCTTTGTGAGTTCGTGCACATTTTCTAGGTTATGAAGTTCTGGTTGTATATGAGATGCAGTGGTCAGGGGAAGCAGGCCCTGTTGATGCCCTACCCAGTGCCCCCATGCCCACCTCAGCGTTCACCTCGAGTGCCTGCTTCTCTGCCTGAGGGCTCTCTGCAGCATCGGGGAGTTGGCTGCACCGTGCACAGGAGCAACTCACGGCGGGAAGTGAGTGCCCCAGAAGCAGCTGGCAGTAGGGTAAGGGACCACAGTGGATTCCAGCCCCGGCCTCCCAGGCCCCCAGCCGGCAGAGGAGCAATTCTGAGGCGCTCCGCACGGCCTGCCGCAAGGTGTTCAGACAGTTGAGCCCCCATAACCCAATCTGCTCATCGGTGCTCTATTTCTTAGCTTTTCTCAGTGTCCCCAGCCCCACATGTGTTTCTGGGATCACCTGCTAAAAAACCACCTGGACCCAAGCCCTTGTGTCAGCGGCTGTATTAAGGTTCTCCGGAGAAACAGGACTAATGGGGTAGATGGACTGATCTGTCTGTGTTGATGGCCCACGCGTTTATGGAGGCTGGCAGGGCCGAAGTCTGCAGAGCCAACGTGGCAGGTCAAGTCCTAGGGTGGGCAGGCTGCCATAGGACAGGCAGGGTCTCTGTGACTCGGCAACAGATCAGCCTTTGGTTTGACTCAGGTCTTCAGCAGCTGGCAGAGACCCACGCATGTCACAGAGGGCACTCTGCCTTCCTTAGCCTGCCAATTTAAATGTTCGCTTTAGTCCCCAAACACCCCCCAGAACCACTTAGAATAATGTCTGACCAGATATCTGGGCACCCTGCGGACCAGTCAAGTTGACATAGAAAACTGACCCTCACAGAGGCTGATTTGGAGGAACTCCAGTCACCACTCAGGTTAGAGAACATTCCTCCGTTTGGAACGGAAACCGGACCCTCGAAGGAGAGTGTTCTATGGGAACTATCCATTGTACTCTCTGACCCCTGTCTGCATTCCAATGAATGCAGACACTTCTGCGGCCCATTAAGGAGGCACTTGGGCCCTCAGGGAAAACCAGACCTGGTGTTGCTGTCCCTGAGTTTGAGACAAGAGGGATCTGGGCCAGAATGGAATGTGTGCACACCCAGTACCCCTGCAATGTTTCCCCTGACTTTCAGGCACGGTTTTTCTCGCTCTGGAGCAGGTGGTTACTCCCTCTAACAGGGTGGCCCACCCAGTACTCACAGCACCTTCCCCAGCTCTTGCCCCCGCCCGCCACACGCCCAGTTTTAGTCTCTAAAATGCCCCCCACCCCCAGTGATGCCGCTGTCCGGGGTGCTGACCAAATGTGCAAACTTCTGCCTTGGTATGTTTGCCGTCCTTGGCGCTTCCCAATGGTTCTTGTTTTTTGTTTGTTTTGACTTTGTATTATTTTTCAAACTCTACTCAAGAAAATATTGCAGACTGAAAGCGGATGTCTGAAGTAGGGACTAGAATTCAAGGGTAAACATGAGGTTTTTGCCCCTGTCGAGACGTGTTATAGAATTTAGGGCTCTGGCCCATTTACCTTGAAGAATCAACAGTTTCTTGCTGCATGTGGTTCCCGAACAGGTTCTGGGATTCGGCCCAGTTAATCGAAGAGAACAGAGCCAAGGAGAAAGCAACCAGGGCCGCAGCTGGCCACAGCAGCGAGCCACTGCAGTTCCGTGGTCCCGGGCTAGGACTTTCCCCTTGGCACTTTCCTGTGTCCAGTCTGTGAGAGAGCCTGTGGTTTCTGTCTTCTCAGTATCTCTGGCATCAGTCTACTTTGCTGGGCCCGCCACCACGCCCACGGCATCGGCCATCGCTGCCACTGCCTGCTGCCTCCGCCCTGGCTCCAGTGGCTCTAAGTGCTGTCACTGCAGCTGCTGGGCCATGCCTTTGGGACGACGTTTTCAAAGTGGCTGAGTCGGACTCCAGGTTCATGGTTTGTGTTTTGTTCGAGTATGTGCACCCATCAGCAACCCCACCAACCCTGTACTAGAGCACCAGAGCCTTTCTCATGTGGCAGAAGCTCTAACACCGATACATTTATGTAAAACAAAAGAGAATGGTACTTTCTTCGTATGGAAACTAAATCTCAATAAAAAGACGCACTAAAAGACACACGTTTTTAAAACAATAGCACAAACATTGATAGAGCACATAGCATGTGCCTTGACCGGTGCTTGCTTGCTTTATTCATTCATTCATTCATTCATTCATTTAAAGATTTTATTTATTTATTTTTAGAGAGAGGGGAAGAGAAGCAGAATTAGAGGGAGAGAAACATCAGTGTGTGGTTGCCTCACACACCCCCACCAGGAACCCGCCTGTAACCCAGGTATGTGCCCAGACTAGGAATCAAACCAGTGACCCTTTGGTTCACAGGCCAGTGCCCAATCCAGTGAGCCACACTGGTTAGGGTTTCGCCGGTGCTTTAAAACAAACCCTTGAGGCAGGTTCTGTTTTACAGATGGGACGGTGAGACGCAGATAGTTCAAGAAGTTTGCTCAAACTCATACAACATGTGCAGAGAGGGTCAGGTAAGCTTCCTGAGACCATGGAGCGAGCGAGCTGTACGGCGAGGACTGCCGTCCATGCCCCCCTCCCCTTGTCCTGCCGAGGAAACACCCCTTCGCTGCAGCCCAGGAGCGGTCCAGGGGGCCCCGAGAAAGTAGAAAGTGGGGGAGGGGGAGAGTTACCAGGCAGCGGGCTGCGTCTGCGCACGGGGTCTGGGAAGGGGGGCTTCCGGGGCTGCAGACTTGCCAAAACGGGAATGATGCAATCACGCTAATCGCTGCGTCAAAGCGCAGCTCTGGGGGTGCGGGGACTGCGGCAGAGCTGGTTGGGACTGCGGCAGAGCTGGTTGGGACTGCGGCAGAGCTGGTTGTGATCGCGGCCCACAGCCTCCCTCTGTTGCCGCGGCACACTTGGCGGCAAGCGGCACCCACAGCCACCAGTCTTCGTCCCGCGCCAAGACCACCACCTGGAGCTACCAGCCACTGCTGAAAACCGTTACCGGGCGCCCGGGGCGCGCCATGAAGTCTGCGGTTAGCTCACGAGGGGGTGGCTCCGGGGGCCGCGCTGGCGGCGGCTGGGGCAGCGGCTGGGGCAGCGGCTGGAGCAGCAGTGGCTGGAGCAGCAGTGGCTGGAGCAGTGGGCGAGGTAGCGGCAAAGGAGGAGGTGGCGATGGCGGTGGCTCTGGAGGCAAGGGCAGCTTCGGGGGACGGACGCGCAGTTCTGGCGGCGGCGGCCGAGGCCGGGGACGCAGCGGCGGCGGCGAGGGCAGGGACCGTGGCGGCGGTGGGCGGCGGCGCGGCGGCGCGGCCAGGGGCAAGAACCGCCGCAAGAAGGGTATCAAGACAGTGTCGGTGGAACCCCACAGGCACGAGGGCGTCTTCATCTACCGCGGGGCGGAGGACGCTCTGGTCACGCTGAACATGGTGCCCGGCCACTCAGTGTACGGTGAGCGGCGGGTCACCGTGACCACGGGCGGCGTGAAGCAGGAGTACCGCACCTGGAACCCGTTCCGCTCCAAGCTGGCCGCGGCCATCCTGGGCGGTGTCGACCAGATCCACATCAAGCCCAAGTCCAGGGTGCTGTACCTGGGCGCCGCCTCGGGAACCACGGTGTCCCATGTCTCCGACATCGTCGGCCCCGAAGGCTTGGTCTACGCGGTGGAGTTCTCCCATCGCGCCGGGCGCGACCTGGTCAACGTGGCCAATAAGCGAACCAACATCATCCCGGTCCTGGAAGATGCCCGACACCCGCTCAAGTACCGCATGCTCGTCGGGATGGTGGACGTGATCTTCGCGGATGTGGCCCAACCCGACCAGTCCCGCATCTTGGCTCTGAACGCCCACACCTTCCTGCGCAACGGGGGCCACTTTCTCATCTCCATCAAGGCCAACTGCATCGATTCCACTGCGTCTGCGGAGGCGGTGTTTGCATCTGAGGTGAGGAAGTTGCAGCAGGAGAATTTAAAGCCTCAAGAGCAGCTGACCCTGGAGCCCTACGAGAGGGATCACGCTGTGGTCATCGGGGTCTACCGGCCCCTTCCCAAGAGTAGCAGCAAGTAGCACCCTGCTGGGGCCGTCCCAGAGACCTCCCCACACCGCCGCCTTCAGTGTTTCTGTGTATGCGTGGGGCCATCCTGAGACCTCCATAAGACCTCCGCGAGACCGCTGCCTTCAGTGTTACTGTGTATGCGTGGGGCCGTCCTGAGACCTCCGCGAGACCGCTGCCTTCAGTGTTACTGTGTATGTGTGGGGCCGTCCTGAGACCTCCCCACACCTCCGCCTTCAGTGTTACTGTGTACTTGTGGGGCTGTCCCTGAGATTTCCGCAAGACCGCTGCCTTCAGTGTTACTGTGTACTTGTGGGGCTGTCCCTGAGATTTCCGCAAGACCGCTGCCTTCAGTGTTACTGTGTCCGCGTGGGGCCATCCTGAGACTTCCCGGGGACCACTGCCTTCAGTGTTACTGTGTACTTGTGGGGCTATCCCTGAAATTTCCGCCAGACTGCTGCCTTCGGTGTTACTGTGTACTTGTGTGTGTGGCTATCCCTGAAATTTCCGCCAGACTGCTGCCTTCGGTGTTACTGTGTATGCGTGGGGCCGTCCTGAGACCTCCTCCCTCCTCAAGACCTCTGCCTTCAGTGTTACAGTGTATGCGTTTCCTTTGTGTGTTGTTTTCCTTTCTTTGGTTTTGCTATTAAATGGCTTAAAGAAACAGTATTCAGGCGTATCAGTGCGGCCAGGCTGGGTTTTGCTACAGTAAATATCCCCAAATCTTTCAAATCCCTAAATCCCTGAGAGCTGGTGATAGGAGCCCATCACAGAACCGCCTGGGAGCTGAACGTACTCTAGTCGCGCAGGGTGCTGGCTCCCCAGTGCCCCTCTTCACCAATGCTCCGTCATCTCGGGGCGGGGGAGACAGAAAGAGCTGGGGACTTGCTAAGGAGCTTGGAAAGTCACCCTTGGAACCAAGGGGCACTTCGTGTACTTTGGCCAAGTTACAGTTCACTGCAGGGAGTGGCGTTGGCTATTGATAGATAGTCCTATAGCCTAACGCACCCCGAGTGTCTGAGTCCAAGCCAGAGTCCTAACCGCAGTGTACATTCAGTACTTCGCTCTTTGACCGAGCCCTCTGCATCCCCCTAGTCTGTTTACTCATCGCACCAGCCTGGGGGCGGCTCCCTGACCACCTCCCTTTCATGTGCGGAGCCACACGGCTTCCGAAGGTAAATTGGTTGCACAGATTTACATGACTTACTAGGAGGTGGAACTTAAATGCTGGTCTTTTGGGCTCTAATCCACTACTATTTCCTGTACCCCAGTGGGATCGTACCTGTCCTCCACGTGGCCCACACTGGGCAGACCACACGTCCCAAACACAGGACAGACACAGAGTGGGTTCTCCTGCCACATTGTGTTCCGTCCCCCACCACACCCCCGTGTCACCCTTTTCTTAGATTTCAAAATAGCAAAGCAGGAGGGTGGGAAATGGTATCGCCCAGCGTCTGAGAAACAGCTGGGAAAACAACTCCCAGGAAGCACCCCTCTCTGAAGGGCATTTCCTGCAGACCCGGAGTTGCTGGGCTCTGTGCATTCCATCATAGTTCGCCAAGGAGAGTGAGCACTCCCAGGAGGGCTGGGCATGCTCCAAAACGAGGCCTTCCTAAGGCCTTTCACTCATTCATTCACCCACACATTTGAAAAACCCCCATCTCCCTTCACCGAGGTTGTGGACGTGCAGGGTGGCAGTGGTTGTCCCTTGAGGGGCGATCGTTTAGAGAGTGGGTCCTGAAGAAGTGTTTGGGTGGTGATTGCAGTCAGACGCCGTTTTCTGAGGATGTGCTTCTGGAACCAAAGAAAGAAGATAAATCGGATTTTTTAAAAGGCAGCCACCCATTTACTCCTCCCCTCGAGTCCCCTGCCCCCCAACCACACACACACAATCTGCTTGGCCTCTTTCTTTGGCATTTGCTCAGAGACCATTCACTGTCCATGTCTGACGCAGCTTGAGGTGGGACCATCAGTGGAGAAATGGCCTGGAAACAACCTCCTAAAGAATGTCTCTGAGCTGCAAACAGGTTCCTGGGCCAGTGGAACAACATGGTAAGCACCAAGAGAAATATGGAATGAAGCCTGAGGGAACATAGGACGGAAGCTAAAACCTGGTTCCGGGGAATTAGGGCAGGGAGAGGGTGGAGCTGTAGCTCCGGTGGGCATTGAGGCCCAGGAAATAGGGAGCAGTGATCCCGGGTGCCCGACCCACTCAGAGCTAAGAACGTTTGAGTTCCCAGAAGGCACCACTTCGGGATCTCTGGGTATCTTAGACTAGCTGTCATAACAAAACACTCCAGACGGGGTGGCTGAAACAATAGATGTTTATTTTCACACACTTCTGGAGGCTGGGAGTCCAAGGTCAAGGTGCTAGCAGGGTTGGTTTCTGGTGAAGCCTTTCTCTTTGCTTTGTTGATGGCTGCCTTCTCCCCATGTCTTCATGTGGCCTTTTCTCTGAGAGATGTTGAGAGGGAGGGAGGGAGGGGAGGGGAAGAGGAGAGGGAGGGAGGGGAAATGGTGGGGGAGGGGAGGAAAGAAAAAGAAAGGGGACACGGAGATCTCTGTTGTCTCACTTCTTATCAGGGCACTTACCAAATTAGGGCCCTGTTCTTATGATCTCATTTAACCTGAATTACCTCTTTCAAGTCTCCATCTGCAAACACAATCACATGGAGGGTTAGAGCCTGGACATTTTAGGGGAATACAAGTCAGCCTGCAACACTAAGGCTGGATGGAACTTCCAGCCACAGAGCCTGCCTCACTGGCTTGTGGGGAAAGCAACGTGCACTGTGAAACGCCTGCCCAGCGCTCTACACGTTGTTCCTTCCTCCTGCCTTTCCTCTCAATGCCAGTGCAAGATAACAAGGGGGCTGGGAATTGAGAGCTAGCACAAAGGCCGGGGGTTGGGGTTGGGGGTTGCGTTGGCGTGGCGAGGCGAGGCACTTCAGGAGGGCTAATGAGAGGTCTGGTTCACTCTGGGAGCCGGTGGCGTTTGCTGCTGGGTGTCAGAGAATTAGCAGCCTGGGCTGGAACCGAGGTGGAGCCGCCGGCCGGGCCCAGCTGCAATCACTTTCACAGCAGGTGCAGCGAGGTGGGGGCGATGCTCAAAGACAGGGGAGGGGACGGACCTGGAGCCAGAGAAGGTAGGCAGGGGCCGGCGGGGAAGAGCACACAGACCCGGCCTCCCACCCAGCCCCTTCCTGCCCAGATGTCTCCTGGGATGAAGGGAGGAATAGTGGGGAGGGGGAAACCCCGAGGAAACGGACCTTTGTCCAAAAGAGACTATTTGAAACCAGAAGGAACCACCTTTCTTTAAAATGGCAGTTTCCCTCCCAGCTGCAATCCAGCTACCAAGCAACGTGCTTTCACACATCTGAGCCGCAGTGAGTACGTTTGGATTTTTCTCCATCCATATTTATCAAGTACTTATGTGCTAGACATGGCGCTAAGCATTTGTTTGCTTTTAAAATACAGGGTCCAGCAAAAGTAACGCTTGCTCGAGTGTTGTTGGTAGGGTAATAATGTGGGTATAATAATTTATAGTTTTAATTTTAGCATTTCACCTGAAATGTCATATGGTATGCTTGAGTGTGATAGTGTTACATTACAGAATCACATGCTTATGATTTTGTAGCAAGAGATCTTGTAATACAACAGGGGCATTATTTGTGCCAGACCCTGTATATTGTTTTAAAACTGATAATGCAAACCATCTTACTGGAAAACACTGAAACGTAAACGTTCAGCTTAATGACTTGCTGTGAAATGAGCCCTGGTGTCCAAGCCTCCCCCCATGTCTGTCTGGCCCGGCTGTGGCCTGCCCCTTTCTGTTCCCACTCCGGGTCTGTCCCACACCCTGGCAGGCCTCACAAGCCTCGTCTGTACACACTCCTAGGCCCTGCCCTTCCAACAGCCTCCTTCGAGCCACCCCTCTCGGCCAGAGTTGGAAACTCAGTAGTACTGGCCTGGGGAAGACGATGGAAGTGGGCTCCCTGTGCCTGAGGCTTGGTCTGAAAGGTGGGGGCCTGGGCTCCGGACAGGGAGGGGGGCACGGCAGTTGTTCCCTGTGGACTTCTCACCCCATGGGACAAGGTTCAGACAAGGTGGTGCAGCTAGAAAGTGGAGAATTGGGATCTTATGGAGCAGACTGTCTCCCTTCTTTAAGTCAGTGAAATTAAAATCAGATGCTCCAGGGAAGGTCAGGCTTTGGTGATGTTGAAAGTCTCCCAGCTGATTCTAATATGCGTGCAGGGCTGATACCCGCTGTCTAAAATCAATGCCATTCTCGTCTTTCACCGGGAAAGGCAGAGTTAGGACAGGATTTTGAATAACGGCTGAGCTTTTCTGTGGCTGGTACCTGGGGCATCCAGGAGGGCACAGGATGCTCCCCCAGACTTCAAAGAGGAGGGCTGACGTCCGTGGCTGAACATGAGGAGGCAGATGTGCTGCGTGTAGAGGACGCTGGTCCGAAGCTCTGCGGCACTGCGGCACTGCCGGTGTCGGAGGGGCTCAGACAGCAAGGAGCCGGAAACGAGAGTTAAGTGTTTACAGGTGGTCCTGGGCTCAGGCTGCTGCAACTGCACGCTTTTCCAACCTGACGGTGGTGCAACAGCCATCCATACTCAGTACTTTCCATTTCGAATTTTGATCTTTTCCTGGGCTGGTGATATGTGAGTGGGATCCTCTCTCGTGACACCGGGCAGTGGCAGCGAGCCAGCCCCCAGGCACCCCCCAACCGTGAGGGTAAGCAACAGATACTCTGCAGTGCGCTGCGCCGCCATCCGTCTCTGGATGCTGTGTTTCGTGGTTTTCCGTCCCATTAGGTGTCTGCCTGCTGGCGCGTTCTGCTGTGTACATTAATGGCGGGCACTCATACCCCCACTGTGCTTTTCACTTTCCGTGTGGTGTGCAATAAATACACAGATTTTCAGTGCCTTATTATACAGGAGCCTTGTGTTCTGTAGTTTGGCCTGACTGGAGGCTGATGTGAGTGCTTGGAGCACATCTGAGGGAGGTCAGGCTGAGCTTTGATGTTCGGTAGGTTAGCTGAATTTTTTAATTGGATTCGTTGGGATGACATCGGTTCACAAAACCGTAGAGGTTTCCAGTGTACAAACCAATGAAGCGTCATCTGCACACACAGTGTGCATGGGAAGAATTGCAGATGACGACACCGGAGGTGGTTTCTACGGAGGCATTGGCTTCCTCACCTGCTCCTGTGATTTTAGTCTTCTCCCACCCAAACCTCCCTCCTCGCCACCGATTTCTCCTCCTCACTGCCTTTAGGAACCCCACTACAACCCCACAGGACTTCCTGCCTCTTGACACCAGCTTTCTAGCGTCCCCCTAACTCCCCTGCCTGTGTCTTCACGTCCCCCCTTACCCTAGGCATTCACAGCCCCTCGTTATAGTAGCTTCCTTGCTTTAGTCCTCGTCCCTGTCTTCATTTCTGCTTGCAAAATGGCCCGTTCTTTCCTGAACCCACCTGCTTCTTGAAGTAAATTATTAAATGGAAACAAAGCTGCCAATCTATGCTAGTGTCACTTCGTTTCCCAACTTCTCCTAAAACCAGGAGTTCACTGGCACATTACCTTGCCTTCCAGGTTGCCAGGTGTCTGAAGTGGTTCTTCCTGACACGAATGGCCATTCTTTCACAGGTTTCTTTGCTGCCAGCCCCACATCCTGTGGTGTTCTTCCGTGGGATTTCAGTTCTTTCAGTTGGGATCCCTGTATCAGACAGGTTGTGCTGTGACGGCTACCCCTCAAGCCTGGGCCTAAATGAAGTTTTCCTTCTTCGTGGTATATAGTGCTTTCATTCTCTTGTGGGGGATTGAGGGACAGGGGCCTCTGTCAGTTTTACTCACTTAGGGATCTGGACTCACAGACCAGCCTGAAGGCTGCTGGCTGTGATACTGGAGGGAAAGGAGGGCTCCTGTTCCAAGTTCTCAGGCACGACTCACTCACGAGTGGGCCAGAACCAGTCATATGAACCTGCTCCACCACAAGGGAGCCAGGACGTGCTATACAACTACGTGTCTGGGCGGTAGAATTCTGATGCCTGCTGAACATGAGCCTCATTCTGCATGTGGTGAGGCACACAGACCTTAAATATGTCTGAGCCCTGGCTGGGCTGCTCAGTAGGTTGAAGCATCATCCGGTACACCAAAAGGTTGCAGGTTCAATTCCTGATCTGGGCACTTATGGGAGGCAACTGACTGATGTTTCTCTCTCTCAAATCAATAAACATATCCTTGGATAAGGACTTGAAAAAAGTACCAACTTTTAAGTTAAGGGGATAAGGTCCCTAAGATGAGTCAGGTAAAGTTTATTTTAGGAAAAAACAATACTTAAACATCCTCAAAATCCAGAAGCAGAGTATCTTAAAATAGGAATTTATGAAGTTTTTAACATAGGAAGTGATTTGTAGGCTTTAGAAGCTAAAACACTAGTGGCCCTGGGAGTAGAATCCAGGCCAATATATTTCATAGCCCTGAACTGCTTTTAATTTCCAATTGCTTCTGTACTTACACCTCAAACCCAGCATTTCCACACCCCACTCATCATTTATCCCTTAGTTACTGGCTCACAATTTTCACCCTAGCTCTTGCTCACCGGATTTTTTTTTAAACGGGGAGGGCATGCACTGTGCATGACATCAGCATGTTCTGTTGTCCCTGTGTGTCTGGTGTCTAGACATTCAGGCAAGTCAGTCTTCCAGCTTCATTCTTCACATGTTAAGATGATCAGTTTTTTTACATATATTTAACAGGCACCACCCATTAAAAATAAACACGTGAAGTTTAGTTTGGAGGAAACCATGGCCCGATGCCGCTGTGAGTTGTGGCTGGCAGCTTGCAGAGACAAGGTACTGTGTGCGGTCATGGCTGGCATGAGGGGGACATGCCTTCCACGGAAAAGCAAAGCTTTGCATGTGTTAACAGACAAAGTCTTACATTTCAAGGCTGCATCTCTGAAGAACTAACGCTTGTGCTTTCCAGTGTTGTGGAGAGGAAGGTGGTGAACAGCTGTCACCATATCCTGCGCAGGCAGACCCGCGAGGTAGCACTCTCTGTTCACTCCTTCCACATGCATTTGTTTACTGCATGCCTCCTCCGTGCCCAGGCCTGGGGACAGTGGGGCGGGCAGCCTGCACAGGCCCTTACTCTCTTGGCAGCTTCCATTCTGCCATCGCTGGTCTCAGGGAAACTTTACAGGGAACCAGAAGGGAAATGTGGGAGCACAACGTATAAAATAAGGAAGTAACGAAAAGATACGCAGAGTAAACAACTTAGAGAATTTATTTGGAAAGTAGGAAATAAGCAGGACTTTAACATTGACTTAGAATATGAACAACACTAGAAAAAGTTAAACGACAGAAAAGAAGGCAGAGGACTTAAGTTGACTCAGTGGCCATACGATGCGAACCAGCAAAACCCAAGTGTCTTTCATGCAAAGCAGCATTAAGGAGTATGAGATGTTTCCAGAACAGGCCACAAGTATTTAAAAAATTTACATAAGAAACTGTACATAAATGAAAAAATAAATTAGACAATTTACATGAAATGTTTTATAGGTTACAACAGGCTATAACTTAGTTTGTTATACATCGTACATCTTTACATCAGAGGGTCAGCATCCCGACGCAACACAGCTCGGTTAGACTGGACGACAGCGATGTGGCAGAGTAAGGCAGCTTCCACGGAAGTGGCTTGCGTAAGCAAACTCGACCCATACAAACATCTATGTATGATTTGGTCAGTAACTGGGCAGAATTAAGACAAATGAACTTGTTAAAAAGTAAAAAAAAAGTGAAAGCACACAATGTATAAAAATGATAAAACCTTCTTAACATGATTTACATCTACCTCTGCTCATTATATCTGGACAAGGAGACTAGTAAATTGATGTCAGGTGTATAAAGTTACCTTTCATTCTAAATGTTATAAACTAAAAAGGGCACCTCGAAAAAAGTGGCAAATTTTAAAATGGCTTAGTATCTGTGACAACTACTGACGACCAGGTGAAAGGCGAAACCACCACACAGCGCAGACAGGACAGAGGGCTGAAAGGATAGCACACTGTCGGCAGTCCTTACTATACTGCATGCATTCTGTCAGAGCTGAGGCTTCCTCCGAGAAGCTACCGAACTGTGAGCATTGCAACGTGTGAGAGATGTTAACAGCAAAAAAAGCACTATCTCAGAACTGAAATGTAGTTGCATACTTATATAATCCAAAATCTTAATTTTTAATTTCATTTACTCCTTTGAAAAATATAATCTTCATTAGTTTTTTTAAAAACAAAATTAGTGGCAGCTGAAAATGTGTAAGAAAACTAATTTTTGACTACAGAAAGAGCCAGAATGTAAATAAAGTTATAATGCCCATATAGTTTTGAAGTCAGCACGACGAAAATCCCGGACAGTTGTACAGATTAAAGCGCGCACGCACACACACACACACTGGGATATACACATATCCCTTCATATTGCTTTAAGGTCTATCTACTTGGCCATTACAGGCAATAACTTAACACGATGAGAAATAACTGACACCATTCTACTGATTTGGTGGGAATTCAAAATCTAGTACCAATCGACACAAACAAATGAAATTAATTCTAACACATGATGCTCATAAGTGATCAGACTATTTTAGCTGCTGCCACAAACAAAGCAAGTAACTGTCTTTCCCAGGAACCTGATAACTGCCAATCCCACTGTAACAAATCAACGTCCCTATTTTACAAGTAAAGGAAATAACATTTAGCAAAGCTAGACCAGTGACGGGTGCTGTTTCTAACACAATACCAAGTTGTGACCCCGCGTCTACTGAACACACAGGCAGACACCAGAAGTCACAGGTGCTACCAAGACATTTGAACTTTTGAAAGTAGGTATTACTCAAAAGTTAGATATGGCTGAAAAGCTGGGCTGAGTTACTTTCTACAACACAATTTTTAAAGATAGGCTATTAAAATACTTGAAGGAAAAAAAAAACACTTATTTGGGTCTTTGCCGATTACCAGGCTCAGTATAACACATAAGACAACTACTGCCTAAAATATTAAAAATAGGTGGTAGCATAAAGCACATTACTTTGTGAGATTATCTGATGACAGAAACAAAGTTGGCCAAATTCCTTCAGTATTATAATAAAGCATTAAAATAACCAAATTATTGGGCAAACAGGCCATTGCTGACATTTCATGGCAAATCATCTCCAACAGGTCAGAGTATTATTACAAAAGGCAATACATTTCTAGTACTTTGTTTATATAAAGTACAAAACAGAAAGTTAAATGAAAAATAATGCACACTTATTTTCCTGGTGGTTCTTCTTTTAGTCTTGACATGGCTTTAGAGAATTTCTAAACTACATTCCCAAATGCAACAGATCGAAGAGCATTAAATGCTCAATTCTCCCCTTACCCCAAATGATAAAACAAAATATGAAAAGTTTTCCATCACGAACAGTAGTTACAAAGGACATTTGGAAGCCTCGGCATTCCATCCAAGAATACAGCCTTAGAAATCAAGGCAAGAGCACCGCCGGATGGAGGGCCAGCTCTCCCTCTTGGCCGCATCACTCAGCTTGCAGAAAGGAAACTTTCAGAAGCCAGGACGCACAGCACGGCAATCACATCTGCACGCCAAGGCAAGGAACTCAGCAACCTTTGCAGAGCCTAACATTTGGCAAATATTCCAAACCTCTTAAAGGATTGTCAATTACCACATGGGGCACTGGCAATGGCACTGACTCTCCTAAACTGAGGGTCTATATATTTATGTTGGAGCATCTGACTACAGAAGTGCCCATGGCAAAAGGCAGACATACCTACTAACACTGTCTTTGGAGAAGTCAGGGTATAGACCTGAAAGCCATTAGTTCTGAAGTCTCTGGTTAAAAGGCAGTCTTTTCTAGGGGTGGTTTAGATGGTGGAAAGTTCTAGACTTTGTGTCCTTTACTAAGCCTCAAAATAATTGGTAGTGCTCCCTGCATTTGACAAATGTTATCTGAGTTCTTAAGAATGAAAATTAAATCCCAAATTAAAGATTTTCTTTTGTGTACATAACTCCACAAAGAATTAATAGGGCTTCTTTTTAATCCCTGAAGATTGGCTTCTCAAAATTAAATTAGGTAATGCAGGGCCAAACTGAACTCACTGGCATCATCCAAATTGTTTCAGTGAAGGGAATGAGCATTCTGGAGACCGCTGAGGGCAGACAGAATGTGTCTTGGGCAACTTTATCGTTGTTGCTGGAAAAGCTGAGATGTATCACCAATGCCACCAGGATGCAACACAAGGTTTTTTGGAATGGTCAGAAATACATGCACTGGCTGGTGTGGCTCGGTGAACTGAACACCAGCCTGCAAACCAAAGGGTTGCAGGCCCCCTGTAGGGGATGCGAGAGAGGCGACGACATATTGATGTTTCTCTACCTTTCCTTCTCCTTCCCTTCCCCTCTCTCTAAAAATAAATAAATATTTTTAAAAAGAAGAAAAAGCTTGATTGGGAGTAAAGGGGAGAAAACTGTACTTGAACAATCATTAAAATAAAATTGGGGAAAAAAAAGAAGAAAAAAAGAAATACAGCTTGTCTGGGTACAGCGAATTAGTCCAAATGAGCTACTTCCTACCCCCTTTCTCTCTCTCTTTTTTTTTTTCCCCCTTTCTCTTTTTAAAAGACAAGTTTCCTGTATTTCCCCCCTCTGAAACATTCTCTCAAAAGCCCATTCGTGAAGTTTTCATAGACCTGTGATGGTGTTCCTTTTTAAGAGCTAGCTCTAAAATGGCACTAACACAGGAGCCACCGCCCAAATGTGGCCCTTGAGAACTTGAACTGAGTGGTAGGTCTCAATTGAGATGTGCTATAAGTATTAAAATATAAACTGGTTTTGAAGACTAAGTACAAAAAAAAAAAGTAAAGTATCTCCTAGGTAACTTTTAATATTGATTACATGTTGAAATAACATACCGGATATATTGAATTAAATAGAAATATATAATGAAAATGCATTTCACCTGTCTCTGTAATGTTAAGTGTGAAAGTGTGAAATCCTTTGTGGCTCACACCGCACTTCCACCAGCACCGTCCAAGAACAGAGCCTTGAGGCATTACACTGACTGGGATCAGAACCGAACCAACTCACCATCATTTTCTCTCAGGGAATCACTTGAGATCAGAATCAAAAAACTGGGCTCTTGGCAGCCTTCACCCTAATTCTAGAGCACACCCGGGAAGAGCCAAGTGCAAGCGAGCTGAGGCGGCACTCACTGCGCAGGCGTCTGATCAGAGGGCTGCGGTTCTTAGGGACAAGAGGTCTGAACCCCGGCCCCATACGGAGCAGTGTGCTGGTCCAGCGAGCTAAGACTGCATTGGCTGAACCTCCTTCTTACAGGCCGCCGGCCCTGCGGCCGCTAACTGGAGGACAGTGTGCCACAGGAATGGGACGGGAAGTCATGGTCATTCAAGAGAAACCTTTTGTACAGATGCCCAGATCACAACATTTGACAACAAACTGAATAGATAACATTTGGCTGAAATGATCTGGTCGCTGCAATGGAAATATTAATGTTTAGCAGTAGCTTTTCAGAGTGACTACTGATTGACATGAATTTAAAGTTCTAAATATTCCAAATTCTAAAAACTTACACGGACATACTTTCCCCTCTACACATTCACCCCTATTATTCATGTTAATGTCTTTAGGTAGAAAAAACTAAATTTTAAGTAGTTGAGCACAGATTTTGGAAATGCTGAGGAGAAATGTCTTCATCAAGCACCTCTTGACAGTCTCCTGGAAACTATTCTCTATGCAGCAAAGCTGGACTCTGTGAAAACACAACGTAATACTTCTTCCTGTAATGTAAACAACGTTTAAGCTCTTCAAAGCACATTCTGCTTTACTGATAATTTAAGGAAGTGAATAGTTTTCCTAAGTCTCCTTATCTCGTAAACCATGAGAAACAGTTTCACAACTTTGCTGACCTACCAAAGTGAAAATCTGGAAAAATTTATAACAGTATAAAAAATAATTCAAAATAGAGAACAAATTCTAAGGCAAAGAGATTTACAAATTCTGGAACTATAGTTCTTTCATTACCAGAGTGCACAAAACACTGATTCTTTCATAATGCTGCAGTACTTTCAGAGTTTCAAAATAACTCTTGGATTTCCATACCATTAATTTAGAATAAATGTGACTTCGTTGCTGTTCATAGTAAAATCTTTAGCTCTCTGATGGTTCAGACCTACTTGAACAGAAAGCACTGAGTTGGGACCTGACGTACCTGTGGTGTAGAAAGAACTCTCCCAATGCACGCAAACCACACTCCACTAGAGCAGTCCCTGGGCCTCATCAAGTGGACTTTCAAATAAGTAATCAAGCCTCCAATTAAAAATTTTAAGCATTTAAAAATGTACTGATTAATAAAATACAGGAAGTGCAATGCCACCAAATATGTGCATTTTCTAGTATCGGAAATTAAGACTACTACTTAAGAACAGTATTTCAATGAAATTATGGCATTTGTAAAAGGTACTTCTGGGAAAAGATAAAAACATGGTTTTGGTGGGGGTATGTTAGGAAAACTATAATAATGAATAATATTCCCTTAACATTTCTAAAATCACATAAAAATGATCATCTCTGATTGCCATTTCAATTAATTTTGATACAGAGTACGTTACTGTCTGCTTACCAGTAACCAAAGCACACACAGAACAGACTTGTAACACATACTCAGAGTTAATTATTCTCATGAGCTAAACACGTCTGAGACTTTAAAGATTTGTGTTTGAGTGTACAGTACCGCAATGTTGGCTACATAAAATAGAAAATCTTTTTGAGAGAAGCTCAATAGTCAGAGGCTGTATTGCATTTAAGGATTTAACACTGGCTATGTACAGAAGGAAAGCATTTCAGTTGGAAACACTTCACCTATTACCCAGTTCTCGCTGTAATATGGCAACATTTAGCAGCTTACTGTTTTGACATTTAAAAATTAACAGAAATAGTGCTACTCTTTCATCCTTTGGTTCCCAGTGACAAATAACACAGTAAAATGCCTCTGGTTTTCAGTTCCTCCTGGGTGACATTAGCAGACAGAAACCCAATGCTTTAGCTGAAATTCGGCAGCCCAAGAAGCGCACCAACTGCTCCGAAGTACCCCTGTAGAAGTTTAAAACAATTGTTAATGTAGTGCTGCTTTCAAATGAGCATACAGTATTAAGCAGTTACAGACATATATTTAGCCCCAGCTGGTGTGGCTCAGTGGACTGAGTGCTGACCCGTGAACCAATGGGTTGCGGGTTCGATTCCTAGTCAGGGTGCATGCCTGGGTTGCAAGCTGGGTCCCCAGTAGGGGGCACCTGACAGGCAACCACACATTGATGTTTCTCTTCCTCTTTCTTCTTCCCTTCCCCTCTCTCTAAAATAAAAAAACAAAATCTTTTAAAAAAGAAAACTAAAAACAAGTATTTATATTATACTTATTTAAGAACACCTATCTAGAAATATGCCAATTTCTGTTTTGTCAGCTATAATTAAGAATTCTAGCCTTAGCTGGTGTGGCTCAGTGGATTGAGTGCTGGCCTGTGAACCAAAGTGTCACCAGTTTGATTCTGGTCAGGGCACATGCCTGGCCAAATCCCCAGATGGGAGCCTGCAAAAGGCAACCGACTGATAATTTCTCTCACACATCAATGTTTCTCTCCCTCTGTATCTCCCTTCCTTTCCTCCTCTCTCTAAAAATAAAAAAAAAAATCTTAAATTAAAAAACTTGTATTCTCAATATATATGCCTTTGAAATACCTATTTTTAAAGTATGGCTTTCAGACATGAAAGCTTCTAGAGCTATATGGCAGTCCTGTGCCCTATCACCCGTTCTCAGTGAGGTCCCCGGGCTCTGCCTGCCACTGCCTCCTTGTGTCCCCAGCTGCACGAGAGCCCACCGCTGCCGTCTGCACAGAGAGAGGGTGACAGTGGGACATGGAGCTCTGGGGAGAACAGAGGCTCTGAGTCCATCTGACTGCCCAGAACCAAAATAATTCACAGTGAAGTTACTTGCTCTGAAACATGATGTGACCTGTACTCGCTTAGATCAAAATTTAACTTGACTGTAATGAACAAATATGGGGGGAAACCCCCCAAAACTAGAACACTAATCTCCAAAATGCTAACAGTGGTTACTTCTGGCCGTGGGGGTGAGGTTGTGGTGGTGTGGTGGGAAGATTAGGGAGAATGTTCATTGCTAAATTATATAGTTTTCTATTTCACATTCCACATTTGTTACCCCAGGGAAGAAAATCAAATTAAAAGAAAACAGTTAAAACAAAACAAAGCAAAAATAAACGACCTGCCTAGTGTGCAGGCAGCCCAGTACTGAAGGAGCACACAGACCTGATGCTGTGCTCTCCCTCTCAGAAGAACTGCGAAGTTCTCGTGCTAACAGGGTGCTGGCCAGGTCACAGCGCGCCCCCGCCCCATTTCAGACCGAAGTGAGGGAGTCAGTGTCACTCAGGCAAGTCGTGGCTCTGTGCTTCCCTTACAGACACTGAGCAGGGCACAATACGTGAAGCCCATGCACAAAAGCATGCTACCGAAACTCTCAAGACATTCTGCTGCCATACCTCATGCTCTAGAAACAACGCTTTCAGCTGTCCTTTTGACCAGTAATCCAGTGCATATGCCAGAAGCTTCATCGAGAGAGTATTGACTCGTAAGAAGTTTCCAACAAAGACGACTCTGTTTATTTTCTGAGAGAGAGAAAAAAAGAAAGAAAATGACTTCAAGAAGGCATTATGAGTTGATTTTACAACAGGAAAGGCTTTACAAAATCTCTACTTAAAAATGTGAACAAGTAACCTTTTATTAGGGCTTGCTACATTCCTGGCATATACCTCCACAATCCTGTATTTTTTAAACATATCCAGAGATTAGCTCTGGATATGTTACTTCACATTTATTAAAACCCAGAGAATGCAGCTTTGCACAGTGGCAGTATCGTAGCCAATGAGGTTTATCCGAGGCGCGATTACTGCTAATTGCAAACTTTTCCCAAAACCCAGAGAATGAACACCCAGAGTGAACCCAGATGTAACTCTGGGCGACGGTGACATGCCAGCGCAGGCTCATGGGCTGCAGGGAGGATGCCCAGGAGGTGCTGGGCGGCAGTGCCGGGGCTGAGCGTGTGTGAGGGTGTGCACACACCAAGTCTCTGCACTTCCCACACACTTCTGCTGTGACCCTAAACCTAAAACTGCTCTAAAAACCCAAGTCTATCTTAATTGTATTTTTCCCATTCCCATTTAGCTTCCCTACAGCCTCTTCCGCTTATACTCTGCCCCCCACCCCCATAAAGTCTATTTTAAAAAAGAAAAGTTCTGGAAAAGACCCTAGTAAATAATTATAGATGAGACCTGTTTTTGAGAAAAGCCAAGAAATAACCCACTGAATGTAACTTGGATAAACACTGCTGATGAGACTGAAGGAAAATCTTAGATGGAGGAACTGGTATTCGCCGGAATAGGTGTCTCCAGAAAACCTATCTGCACTCTCACAATAACATACTGACTTTTTGAGTACACGTCTCCACGCTGGAAGTGACTGTGTAGACTATGGCCTTCATTGCTGTTAAGACAATCAATTGGCCAGTGAAAATCTAGACCTACAGGGCTAAGGAAAAAGGTCACAGAGGTGAAATATTCCTAAAACCAGGGTTAAAATGCAGGCTAGTGACTCCCTCCACCAATCTAACTACACTGTTATTAAGAAACTGAAGAGATAAAATCATGGATTTAAACAGTAATCTAGAGGATTAATTTGAGTTTTTGTTCTCTCTATTCGAGCCTCCCCTCACCCCCAATATCTACAGGTATAATTCTTTCATTTCCTTCCAATCTTTGCCCAAAGGCCACACTTTCAGTAAAGCCTCCTCAACCACCCCATTACACAGCAATCTGCCCTCTGCCACGCCCCGGTCTACTCTCTGTTCTCTTGTTGGATTTTCTCTTTGTCACTAATACAAACTAAGTAATGTCCTTATTTATTTACTACGTCACCAGAGTGGACGTCAGAGTCAGAGATCACTGTTTTCTTCACTAATGTATCCCACGTGCCCAGAACAGTGCCTGGCACACGGCGATATGTAAACGTTCATTCAATGAATAGTGAATGAATGTACAAATAAAGGGTTCCCTCAAAAAGCAAATTCTCTGTTCATTTAAAAAGTACTTGATATTTGCAAAAATAAAACAGACAAATGTGTCTACTACATGAGAGCAGAATTGTGTAGTCCCTCCAAATACTGTAAAAACAGCCAATGTAAGTCCGGCAGCACGTGGTCTCGTCGGCACGCACAACCCACACTTCCCGCGAAGAGCAGTCTCAGTGCCTTCATAGCCCTGTACAATGCTGCTTGATCCATATGCAACAAGGCAGCACTGTAAAGAAGCCGAGGGCAGCAAGAAAACTTCCACATACTTCACTCACCCAATGCAACATTAACCAAAAACAAAAAACCCCCCCACAAAAAACCCCCCAAAAACAAAAAAACCCAAAACCCTGCTTTTTTCTCTTGTATCTTAGGAGATTTAGGTTGTATACAGCCATGCACTACATAACAACATTTTGGACCATAAACACGATGGGGGCTCGTAAAATTGTAACAGAGCTGGAAATGTCCGTTGCCTAGAGACGCTGCAGCACAGCACGTTATTCAAGTCTTTGCAGTGACCCTGGTATGAACCAACCACGGTGCCGTGGGTGACATCAAAGCATGGCACCCAAGTCCTGACAATGATCACGACTGTGTCACTGGTTCGTGTGTTCACATTGCTATACTTTTTACTGTCATTCTAGAGTGCACTCTGCTTCCGACAGTAAAGTTTGCTACAGAACAGGATGCCACGTTACACCGGCAGCAGTCTCACATATCTCGTGTTCACTGGGTCTCTTGGTTGCAACCTTTCATCGTCATCTTTTGTTAAATTATATTTTCTATCCTCACCTGAGGATGTGTTTATTGATTTTAGAGAGCGGGGAAGGGATGGAGAGAAACACTGATGGGAGAGAGAAACATCGACTGGTTACTCTCGTGTGCACCCCAACCAGGACAGAGCCCACAACCTGGGCGTGTGCCCTGAGTGGTAACAGAACCCGCGACGCTCTGGTGGACAGGACGACGCCCAACCACCCAACTGAGCCAGGCCAGCCAGGACCGCACCCTTCTCTTCCCGTGCTCGTCTTGGTCTCCTGCTGCTCTGTGTAGTGATGCTGCTCTGTGTAGTAATGAGCTGTACAGGTTCGTAGCCCAGGAGCAGTGGGTCTGCTGCACAGCTTGGGGGGTGTGTAACCTGTGCCACCTAAGTTTGTGGTAAGTGCCCTCCATGATGTTCACACAACAATGAAATCGCCCGATGACACATTTCTCAGAGTGTGCCCACTGCTAACCAGCATGTGATTGTATTTCCGAGGTGAAACAGAAATGCTGATCTGTCCTATTTCCAACTCGAATTACGGGCTACTTTCTTTAAAGGTAATGTAACAACGGGTATGGAGCACACACACATCACTAGGTCTGCATTTGATAGGCCTCCTTAAAGACCAGGAAAAAGCCCTGCTGTTTGCACACAGAATTCCACCCACATTTTTCAAATAATTAAATTTTTTTACCTCATTAACAGCACACATTCGTGCCACAGAACCAATATTATTGGTGATGGTAACTAAAGTAGCTCTTGCTAAATCTTCTTTACTAACAGATTCTCGCTTCTCCTTGTAAATCATGTTGCCAAAACTGCAGAGAAATGAAAAAGCAAACAAAATCAAAACTGCAGCTAAAAAGCAACATTTCCTACATTTTGGGAATTTTTCCTACAGATAAATCTACACATACACAGAGTTATTCATTGATCAAATGAACTGTACATAGCAAAAATGCAAAAATAATAGTAACAACCCAAACATCAAACAATGAAATATCGTGAAGCTGTTAACAGGGAAGAAAGGGAGGGAGAAGAGGAGAGAAGGGAAGAAAAGGGGGGTGGAGGGAGGAAAGAAAGGGAGGGAGGGAGGCAGAGAGGCAGGCGAGGTTATACGGCTGTTGAAGCGAACATGCAGCCCTGGCTGGTGTGGCTCAGAGAACTGAGGGCCGGCCTGCCGACCAAATGGTCGCCAGTTCGGTTTCTGGTCAGGGCACATGCCTGGGTTGCAGGCCAGGTCCCCCAGATAGGGGGGTGTGAGATGCAACCCATAGAAATGTTTCCCTTACACATTTGATGTTTCTCTCTTTCCTTCTAAAAATAAAAATCTTTAAGAAAGTAAGCCCTGGCTGGCGTAGCTCAGTGGATTGAGCGCGGGCTGCGAACCAAAGCATCGCAGGTTTGATTCCCAGCCAGGGCACATGCCTGGGTTGCAAGCCATGGCCCCCAGCAGCTGCACATTGATGTTTCTCTCTCTCTCTCTCTCTCTCCCCCCCCCCTTCCCTCTCTAAAAATAAATAAATAAAATCTTTAAAAAAAATAAAAATAAAAATAAAAAAAGAAAGTATAGTGTGCTGTTCAATGGCATATGAATGTTATCTTTTATGTAAGTGGAGGGCAGGATATGATTTTGTATTTGCATAGAGAAACACTAAAAGGGTACTCCAGAATAAAAATGGTTTCCCATAGGCTGCACTCAGGAAGACTTTTAATATCTAATTTTCAAGTGAGTGTCCAAAACTCGGAGCCTACACTGGGTAGGAGGAAGCCCCTTACAATTTCCTGATGCATTTAATGCTTTCTGAAAACTAAATAAGCAACTTCACTTATTTTCAATTTTTCTTTATTGATTTTAGAGAAAGAGAGGGAGAGAAAGAGAGACAGGAGAAATACTGATTTATTTATGCATGCACTGGTTGATTCTTGGATGTGCCCTGACTGGGGGTCGAACCGGCAACCTCAGTGGGTCAGAACAAGGCTCTAGCTTGCCAGGCCCAACTTCATTTATTTTTAAATTTTCAATTACAGTTGATGTACAATGCTGTATTAGTTTCAGGTGTACAACAGTGATCAGACATTTATGTAACTTAGGAAATTATCACTCTGATAAAGTCTAGTGCCTGTCTGACACCATGCAGTTACTACACTTTTATTGCCTGTATTCCCTGTGCTGTACTTTACCCTGGGACTGTTTCTGTGTCTGGTAATTTGTACATCTTGATACGCTCCTCTGTATCTGTAGGTTCATTCATTTTTTTTTGTATTTGAGATTCCATATAAGTGAAATCATATGGTACTTGTCTTTCTGACTTATTTCACTGAGCATAATACCTTCTAGGTCCATCCATGTTGTTGCAAATGAAAAGATTTCATTCTATTTTTTTTAAAAGATTTTATTTATTTATTTTTAGAGAGGGAAGGGAGGGAGGGAGGGAGGGAGGGAGGGAGAGAGAGAGAGAGAGAGAGAAACATCAATGTGCAGTTGCTGGGGGCCGTGGCCTGCAACCCAGGCATCTGCCCTGACTGGGAATCGAACCTGCGATGCTTTGGTTCGCAGCCCGCGCTCAATCCACTGAGCTACACCAGCCAGGGCTTCATTCTATTTGTCTAATGGCCAGGTAATACTCCATTGCACACAAGTACCATGACTTCTGCATCCAATCACCTATGGACGGACACTTGGGTTGCTTGCGTACCTTGGCTATTATAAATAACATTGTAATGAACATAGAGGTGAATGTGTCTTTTCAAATTAGTGTTTTGGATTTCTTTGGATAATTACCCAAAGTGGGACTGCTGGGTTGTGTGGCAGTTCTGCACTGAATATTTTCAGGAACCCCCACACTGCTTTCCGCAGTGGCCGCACCAGTCTGCATTCCCGCCAGCAGTGCACCAGGGCTCCCTAGACTCCACGTCCTCGCCAGCACTTGTCTGTGGATTCACTGATGGTAGCCATTCTCACAGGTGTGCGGTGATATCTCTTTGCAGTTTTAATTTGTGTTTCTCTGATGATTAATGATGCTGAACATCTTTTCATGTCTACTGGCCATCTATGTGACCTCTCTGCAGAAATGTCTGTTCAGGCCCCCAGCCATTTTGTAATTTGATTGTTCAGTGTTTTTTTGGTGTTACGTTGTATAAGTTCCTTATAGGAATATATTTTGGATATAAATAAGCCACTTGAATTACAACATAAATGTTAAACTTACCTAGATGCTACAGCCCAACCTGGCAGACCAAATCTTTCATAATCCCCTCCATAAATGTCACGAACCAGCTTGTCAGCGTGGGTGCTGTCACCTTTGGACGCCATTTCGAGCGCCTCTTCAAAGCTCTCACAGCCAGTCAGTAAACTGCATAAGCCCAGAAAGGTGCCCCCTCCAAGGCTAAAAATAAAATAAAATAAAATAAAATAAATAAAATAAAAAAATAAATAAATAAATAAATAAATAAATCAACGCTACGTACGAGCTACATTTACCCACTGTATTCCTTCTCCAAGGTAGAAGGGCGGAGCATTTAATTATTCAGTAAACACACAAACATACTGCTAGTGCTAACTGCTGAAATACGAACATAAGGAGGAAAGGTTAGGAAAGCTTAGCAACACTAAGCTGTCGACCAAAGAATAAACGGAGGAGAAAGACTACTCAGTGGGAATGACACGAGGACAGGCAGGCCTTTTCTGTCTTCCGGTAACTTCATCTGATACTTCATATTTTTATTACCAAGAATAAATGTTTTTATGTGTGTGTAAAAGGATTACATACTAAAAATTCATACCACATGAATTAAAAGGAGAAAACTTGTGATTCTAAATGACTTCCAGGCAATGATTTTGTGAAAGGTCTATTTACTCGGCCTGACAAGGCTGAAGTCAAATCAGCAAGCTACATTAACATTTAACATGACCCAGGAATAAACACAGTGAGGAAATTTATGTCAGGCTGGTCATCACATTAATGACAAAAATATACTTGGTTCTAGTATTCTTTTGGATATGCTCCCAAAATAAAACTAGGTCTCTCTAATCCCTAAAAGTAAAGACTGTGCCCCCAAGTCTCAGCTGAACTTGCAACAGGTTTCTATCCTTGAATTACTGTTGGAACTAACAGGCTGCATTTCTTTCTTTTAGAAATGATTTAAGTAGGTAGTACGGCAGTCCCCTCTGGTCTGTGGGGTACATGTTCCAAGACCCCCAGTGGATGCCTGAACCTGCAGGCAATGCTGAACACAGTACATATATGCTGTTTTTTTCCTATAATACATACCTATGAGAAACTTTAATGTATAAATTAGGCACAGTAAGAGATTAACAGTAACTAATAATGACTAGGACAATTATAACAATAGACTGTAATAAAACTTATGTGAAAGCGGTCCCCCATTTCAGGGACCTCTTGCTGGAGTTTTCCTTTGGGCTCAGTGCTCTCTGGGGCAACATGTCGCCATTGGCCAGAGCACGTTTTCTGTCTGCATCTTCCACCCGCAGTCCGGTGCCTTGTCCATTGCAACTGAGCACTTACCACACACTGAGGCTGTGATGCTGGCAGTCTGAGGTGTGACAGCAAAATCAGCAGGCAGTTTTTCCTCCTTCACAATTTCACACATAGAAAATTCATTTCCTTTAGCAAACAATTTATTTTCTTTCCTTATTAAATCAAGAACTTGCACTTGAAGAACTTTAAGGCTGCTTGTTGGCACACCTGAATTGCCAGCATCACTACTCTTATGCTTTGGGAGGATGACTAGTAAGTAAAACGAGTCACTTGAATACAAGCACTGCAGCTTTGCAGCAACGGGTCTGATAACCGAGATGGCTACTCAGAGACGGAAGGGTGGCGAGTGTGCACACCATAGAGACACTGGACAAAGGGGGTGATTCATGAGCAGGACAGCATGGAGATTTCATCACACTGCTCAGAATGGCATGCAAATCACAACTCATAAATTGCTAATCTCTAGAATTAGGATTTAGTACCTTTGACCTGCAGTAACTGGAACCGCAGAAAGCAACACAGCAGGTAAGGGAGGGCTCTGGCATCATACAGTTACAGGGAATAGCTTTTCAGTCCCCACAGGAATAAAGTACTAATTTTGTTAAACTCAACATATAAATCTTTAAATACTTTAACACTTAAATTTGATAAAATCTGATAAAATTTAAATACCATTTAAACAGTACTACCTTAACATTGAAACAAGTTCTTTCACAAATCAGTCTTCAAGTATTCCCAAATCATTCTCAATTAAATAGGAGCCTCCACTCTCCTTAAAAATTGATAAAGTACATATCAGAATCATAAGGAAAACTTTTAAATCTCGGTTCACATTTGTGTTTCAGATACAACAGAAATTTTGAGAGATGTCTGGAACATTAAAGAGCTCATGCTAAATTCATCCTTTAAGAACTAATCACAAATGTTGCCCAATATTCTGCATGAAATCAGGATATGGCATGCTTTAGGCTTAAATATCTCTAATTAAAGAATGAAATATAAGCAAAGAAGAAAAATGCTTTGGAAAATAAAATCACTGGAATCATTCCCAACAAAAATTCACTCTTAACACTATAAAAATTTGAATGCCAATTTGTGCTAACCAAATAGAAATATTTAATGATTTTATTCTGAGTCATTTCATACACATGCCTTTAAAACACTTTATCTGTGACACTTTAACTTCCATTGGCACATGTACATTCTTTGCCGTGGCACAAGTACGTGGTACTTTTCTGATGAAGCTGGTATGAACAGAGTAGTCCACAACTTCCGTGTACAACATGGCACGAATGCTGCAAAAAGAAAGGGCTGCTCACCTTGTGCCAGTCACTCGTTTGTAGCTGTCTTTGGAGTGTACCGCTAAGACGCTGACTCCCGAGCCAATGTTGACCACCAGCAGTGGATAGGGGTCGTCCAGGTTAAAAGGCATCTTTTGGCATCGCTCAGGTTCTGAGGCATTAGCAAAATAATAGCACTCCGCTTGTCCATTGAAACTGACAGAATCTATGTACAGCAAGCCCTTCACAAGACAGTCAAGTTCATCCAGTTTGTGCAGGTGGAGGTTTCCAATCTGGAAAAACAGTATCAAAAAAAGTTTTATAAAGTGAACAAAGAATGGCATTCAAAATACTGACTCAATTGTACTATATAATTTCCATGTGCTTTACAAAACTTCAAAGTGATCTATGACACCCATTCTTCCTTGTTTTGTTTCATGTCAATATCTCTTTGGGACTCCATCTGGCCCAGTGGCTCTCAGTGACAGTAGTGTTACTCTGGGGGCAGTTTGGAAATATGTAGGGACACTTCAGCTTTCACGAAGATGGGGAAGAGGGACAAAACTAACATTTAGTGGTAGAGACTTGGGATGCCAGACATCTGCAATGGGTGGGGCAGTGGTGCAAAGCAGAGAATCGTCCTGTTCCCACAGTCTCTAGGGCAGCGGTCCCCAACCTTTTTGGCACCAGGGACCAGGTTCGTGGAAGACAATTTTTCCACGGACCTGGGGAGTTGGGGAGGAGACAGGAGGTGGAGCTCAGGTGGTAACGCCAGTATTGGGGTTTGGGGAGGAGGTGGCCTCAGGAGAGATGACTATACAGATAATACTCAAAAAGCCGCAAACATAATGCAGCCACAGTGAAAGTAATTCAAGCCCCATTTTTATCTGGCTTTGTACACTGCCCAATTCATTGAAGTCTCTTTGACTGTTGCAGTCCCTGAAAGTGAGCAGGTTTTAGCAAATATAAGAACAACTGCCAATCTGGGCAATTTTTACTTATCCCATGAAGGTGTTTTAATGCCCCAAATCAAAAGCTAGTCGTAAATCAGCAGGAGGAACTAATCTAAGAAACATGCTAGATGGAAACCTAGTCTCATATTTTAAAAACTAAAAGGGATGGGTATCAATTTTTGGCTTTGATGAACAGATACCCACTGTGCGAAAATCTTCTTCAAACTTGTAAGCACCACCTCCTGTAGCACAGAGCACCGTGTGTAAGGTTGAAAAGTTTTTATCTCGTCCCATTTGAATAAAAGTAGGCAGGTCCTGGGTTGGAAATCTTATAAAGTGCAGGTTCCCTCTTCGGCCAAAGAGTGTTAAGTCCTTCAGTTCAAGGTGCACATCCCGAATCCCGGTGGACCCGTATGCTACATTAGAAGTCAAATATTTCCGGATACTTTTTAGGCTCTCAACTTCTTCTTGTTCTTCCTCGGCTGTGATGTCAATAGGCTCAAAATATGAGAGCTTTACTAGCGTTCCCCCAATGTCCATGCCGAACCATGGGAAAGCTGTGGATTAGAAAAAAGAAAACAAGAAACTTTAGAAAAAAGTAAAATAAATTTAGATCATAATGTGGGAAACTAGTGCAGCAATACCCTAAACAGGTACTATAAATTCGTATAAACTAAAATGCAGAAAAAAACTGACTAAATTTTCTTAATTTTGTTGGGTCGTTAGCAATGGAGGCTGTCTTAAATAAGTAATACATTTTTAAAACAAATTGACAGGTGATTTGCAATTAAATGAACAAACCATACAATAATATATTCTTTGGTAAAAAGAAATGTGCTATCACATTTTACATTGTTTATTCATGGAATGCAGAATTCCTGCTTTAAACAGTTTTTATGTAGAAGCCCTTTTTCAGACTATAAGACGCACCCCCACTTGGGAGGAATAATGGTTGTTAATCCTGCTACTGAGTTCTGTTTACATTTACACTGGTGAAATGTTATTTATGTTATTAAATAATTTTCCACATTTTTTGCTTCGAAATGTTTTTCCTATTTTCCTCCTCTAAAACCTAGGTGTGTCTTATGGTGCGAAAAATGTGGAACATATCAACGCCCCCCCCCCAACATTCGAAGAAATCAGTAGTAGCAAGCCGCAACAGTGACAGTTATAGGGAGGGGGTGGATTTCACAGCCAGCGTCTGCTTGGACAAACACATTTAATGAAAACAGTATGGAATAGCTCCACTGGTCCAATAAACCAGATTCCTTCAGAATTTTCCAAATCCGTTGACATATCTATGTCATTAGGGTACATTTCAATGGGCATTAGATAAAATAGGGATCCTTCTGACATTACATAACCAAATGAATCCCCCTAATTTTTAAAAAAGATTTTATTTTTTTTATTTTAGACAGAGGGGAAGGAGAGAGAGAGAGAGAGGAAGAGAAACATCAATCGGTTGCCTCTCACACACCCTGCAATGGGGACCTGGCCCGCAACCCAGGCATGCGCCCTGACTGGGAATCAAACCAGCGACCCTTTGCTTTGCAAGCTGACACTCAATCCACTGAGCCACACCAGCCAGGGCTGAATTCTCCTATATGATTAATGTTTGATTACAGATTTCATGGGAAAAAGGGTGTGGATGTAGAAATCTCTACTGCCACATAAAATACACTTTGGGATAGAAGAATTCCTATAAGGTGAGATTAAGCTGAAAACCCTTATTTTCCAAAATTCAAAACACATTAAAAATCATTTAACATTTGCAGTTTTCCTTTCTGGGCCTTTGTCAATGTCAAACACACACAGGTGTCAAAATGTGCACACCAATAAAAATGTTACTCAGAGAGCAAACAACAAAGCTGAAGCATTATCAGGTTCAAGGCTCATGTAATTTTATTTTCAGTCAAACCTGGCTGCTCCAAGGTTATAAATACCTGAATAATGTCATTCTGAAAAGCAAAAGTTCCAGTAACACTTACGTGAAGAACTTTTAATTCTCACACTAAACCATGAATTATTAAGTTTCAAAGGAACTTTGCTGTCTAGGAAAGTTTTTCAGGTTTATAGATAAGATATTAGAGAATAAGAAAATTAACTACTTTTCTAAAGCTATGCATGAGCACCAAGGTTTTGACTCCAAAGGTAATACCAACAACCAACTCCAAAATGCATTAACTACTGAGCGGGGAGTAAAAAGGCTCACAGTATGAAATCCTGTTCTGAAGTCTACAGTGCAGGAGAGTGTTAATTGTTTGACTTTCTCAGAGAGAAAATGACTGTTTGGGTATAATTATCACCAAAATGATAAAAATAAAAAACAAAAACCTTCCGCTGCTTCTAGGAGGCTTTTGTGGATCTGTTTGCATGAAACCACCAAACCTGTCCTATCTCAAAAAAGAAGCAGTACACAGAAAGTAAAAAACATTTGTAAGCCCTGACTGATGTGGCTCAGTGGACTGAGTGCACTGGGCCTGCAAATTGAGGGATTACCAGTTCAATTCCTGGCCAGGACACATGCCTGGGTTGTGGGCAGAGTCCTAGGTTGCGGGGCATGTGAGAGGCAACCACATATTTATGTTTCTCTCCCTCTCTGTTTTCTTCCTTTCTCCCCTCCCCAAAAATAAATAAATAAAATCTTTAAAAAAAATGTGTACACAAAGCTATGTTATATTATAGTATTTTACATCTCTTAAATGTACAATAGAGTACTACCAAAGATTATGCTCCTTATCAAATAGATTATGTGTGCAAAAGGAACCCACATGTCTAACCATCTTGTCAAATGATTAGTCAGCATCAGACACGTAGCCACAAGGGTTAGACTGTTCACTTCAAAAAAGCTGTATTACGAAAGTCTGGTATCTTGCCAAGTATTGGTAAAGGGGTGGGGAGAATCATTAAAGAGCTATTTACTTGCTGTTGGCCCAATGCAGACTTCAGCCCAAAGAGATCCTATGCCAAATTAGAATTTCATTGTTCTTTAGCATAAAGAGAAACCAAATGCCAGAAATGTTCAAAATGCTTGGATTATTTTAAGGAACAAAATTCTAAAATGGGCCTGTGCACTAGCAAATTTCAGACGTGCTTTGAGTTCTTGGATAACAGACATTTTACTACTCCCAATCATCATTCCAAATAAAAATGCTGTTGTTTTAAACCAGACTAAGGAAATTCCCCCCCTTTGATAAATTAGTTATGGGTTATTACAAACTGTGGTATCCAATTGTATCTTATTTACTACTGGAAGTGATAATACTTGTTTCAGGTACTTAGTTCTATGACACCTCACCTGTATATTGCATTGTGTGCTCAATACCCAAAGTCTAGACTCCACCCGTCACCATGTATTGGACTCCCTCTACCCTCTTCATCCTCCTCCCTCATCCCCTTTCCCCTCTGGTAACCTCCATACTGTCCTCTTTGTCTATGAGTTTGTACTTGTTGCTTTCTGTTTTATGTCCCACATATGAATGGCATTATGTGGTTCTTGTCCTCTTCCGTCTGACTTATTTCACTTAGCATGATACTCCCCAGATCCATCCATACTGATGCAAATAGCAATATCTCGTCATTTTTTATGGCTGAGTAGTATTCCATCGTGTAGGTATAACACCTTTCCTTTATCTAATCATGTGTCAAAGGGCACTTAGGCTGCTTCCATGTCCTGGCTATTCTGAGTAAGGCTGCGATGGACATAGGAGTACATATACATCTTTACGAATAAGTGTTTTCAAATTATTTTGGTAGATGCCCAGAAGAGGGATTGGCTGGGTCACATGGTAGATCTAGTCTTAATTTCTTAAGGAAACTCGATACTGTTTTCCATAGTGGCTGTACCAATTTACATCCCCATTAGCAGTGTACAAGGGTTCTCTCTTCTCCACTTTTCCAGCACTTGTTATTTCTTGTCTTACTGATCACAGCCACTCTAACAGGTGTGAGGTGGTACCTCAAGGCGGTTTCGGTTTGCATTTCCTTTATAGCTCATGACACTGAGCATCTTTTGAGACCTTTTGGAACAGTGTCTGTTCAGGTCTTCTGACCATTTTTAAAATTGTGTGGGTTTTTTTGTTCTTGTTGAGTTACATGAATTCTTATATATTTTGGATATTAGTCCTTTATTAGAGATATCATTTGCAAAATATCTTCTCCTATTCAGTTGGTGACCTTTTTGTTTTGTTGATGGATTCCTTTGCTATGCAAAAGCTTTTTAGTTTGATGTAGAACCATTCATTTATTTTTGCTTTTAATTCCCTTGCGTTTGAAGGTCAAGTTCACAAAACCCCTCTGAGACCAAGATCCATAAATGTAGTACCTACCTATGTTTTCTGGAAGTGATAATTCTTAAGTAGTGACTCAATTTACAAGACAAATCAAATTATACAGAAGTAAACAAATAAATGCTATATAATTCTCTCTGGTTTTGTCAAAAACTTCAGGTAACTTACTGCTTGGGTTAGCAAAGCACAGACTCCAAAACCAATGTCACATCAAATTAAAAAATATATATATATATTTTACTACCACTTTGTTAATCACTTTACATGCCTCACAGGTAAACAAAACCAGGGCGAAGAGCCCATTACCTTAACAACCACGGCAGTCGAGGTAGAGGAACGTGATTGCTCGGATGTTTAATATCCAATATTTAGCAGAGTGAAAACCATAAAGGCAAAGCAACAAACATCACCATTATTTCTGTTCTCAGACTTTAACTAGCAAAAGTTTCTTGTTAGGTTCAAGTTTGACTTCATCCTTCTCTGGGAACTGAATTTGCACATAGTTTCAGAGGCTAATCCTGGATGAAACCAATTCCTTTTCTTATTTTCTAGTTAAATATGTGCATTTGGTTTATAATCTGGTCATATGTTAGAGACCCATCTAAAAGCAAATGTCTTCTAAGACTCAGGTGAGCAAGTAAGACAGTGCATGAAGCCAAAGACTCTTACTCAACCAGTAGGAGACAACAGCTCCAGCATTGACTGGCACTGCTGCCAGGGCTGAATGATGCGGTGCGTGTCAACAGCACACACCAGATGCTCACTGAATTTATAATTTAAAAACCCTACACAAGTTCTCAAAAACAAAATAAGCGTGTCTTTATCTAACCGGAGTGATTTAAAAGATTGGAAGTAACACTTTCCAGTTACATGTATTTCCAAGACAGGTCATATTTTCTTCCCCACACACAAAAAACCAAGATGTTCTTTACTGTTACCATAAAGAATTCCATAGGCAGTAAAGTCACCTTTCATATATAAGAAACCGAAAATGTGTTTTAGACTTCTAAATCAAATGAACTGACTCGTTTTTCAGCATGACCCTATTTTAACATTGTCTCACAATGTACCACAGTGTACTAACAGCCAACTTGATTTAATCAATAGGTGTTCTTTTATTTCTCCACCTAAACTTTGGTTTATAAACTGTTCATTATCATCTTTACTGAAAACACCTTTGACAGAGGGGAGATTCAAATCTGATTCTAAGTTTCCCCAAATCTAAGTAACCAAATCATTATCATGGCAAAAAGATAAAACAACTCGAGAGTCAGAACCTGAGCTTGTCATGCCCTTTGTGACAGCATGGATGGACCTGGAGAACATGATGCTAAGTGAAACAAGCCAGGCAAGCAAAGACAAGCACCACAGTCACTGATATGTGGAACCCAATGAACAAACTGGACCACCCAGCAAAAACAGAGACGGACTCACAGACAGAGAGCAGGTTGACAGGTGGCGAGGGTGGGGTGGAGGGATGGAGGAGAAAGGACTCCTGGACATGGACAACTGTGTGGTGACTGCAGGGCAGGGGCGGTAGAGGAGGTGGAAGAGGGTATATGGGGGATCAATTGTAATGGAAAGAGAAACAATTAAAAAAAAAACGGAAAAGAAAAAGGAAATTCTAAGGCAAGCAGATGAAATGTATGCGTTGAGGGAAGATGTCCAAGAGTTTTACATACTGCATCTGTTCAAGATAAGTTGAATTCAGCAAATGTAAATCAGAAGTGTTCCTATAATTACGCTGTCATTTAGGCCTTCACATCACTAGTTTATAGACTCCTTGAACAAAAACTCTTTAGCACAAGAAATTATTAGTTTTTTTAAATGATAAAAATTTTTAATTATATCATTAATTTTTTTAATGGCAAATATAACTCCCAGAGCAGAAAGGTTTGTGCTTCTCTAAGTGCACAGACTACACTCTTTGGGTGCAGAAGAAAGAACATATAGACAATGAGCCAGTCACTGGACCTAAGGCCCTGAACATGGCTTAGGGCAGACTTGGTTGGGTCTGCCTTGCAAAATTTATTCTGGGCTTAATAAGTTCAATGTCCTCACCTGCAAAATTAAGACCCAATTATCTTATATTTAAATAACAATTAGCCGTTGGAGGGGAGCTCTCCTTTCAGGTTTTCAAGAAACCTGATGGGCGGGAAAAGGCCAGAGCTCCCCTTCATATCAGATTTCTTAGAACTGTTGGGTCACATGCGACTCTAAAACTGCAGAACATAAACACAGTTCTAAGATACAAGCATGCATCCCACATTCCTAGTTGTTCTGCAAAAATGGACTTAAAGTGTGACAATCACAGTAGCTGCGTGATTAAATAAGCCATTTACATAAATAAAAGGTTTTTAAAAAACTAATAAAAGAAAGCAAATTAAAGTTGCTCTGCTCATAGAAACAATGTTTTGCACATATAGTTGTAAAAAAATCTGAATATTCACCAAAATATTTAACAGTGGTTAACAGTAGTTAACCAATAGTAGTGGTAAGCTTCGAGGGACGGAAATACCTGCGATTTTTAGCTTTTTGTTTCTTAAACAAACGTATACTAGTTTTTATTTTAAACAAAAATAAGTCACTGGCAGGTAACAGGCACCTGCATTTAAAAGCTCCAATTGTAACAACAGCGACAACTCCCAGGAACCCACCGGGATTTCAAGGACACAAGCAGAAAGCCCAGCCACCAGTAAAAATGGGTGGTGACTGCCCCAGCGCAATTTGACAGCCATGACCACCCATTTTCATTTTCAGCAAGAGTGCAGAGGAAGCTGGGAGAGGGCACTGGGGGCTGAGTTAAAAATTCCCTCTAGCACCTCCCAGATCTTGAGGAGGAAGTGGGAGAAAGGGGCCAGGGGGCGGAAGGCGTTCACAGGCAAGTATAGGGGGATGGGTCGGGCACCTCCAACCCCGTGCTGAAAAGATCCCTCCGCCCAACCTAAACAGGGTACCAGCGGTGAGCCAACGGCTTGGACCAGGCCGCTTGGCCAAGGGCTTCCAGACGGCGCCCAGGGTGCTCTCCCAGCCCAGCGAGCCCAAGCCCCCATCTTACAGGGTTTCTTGGCATCCTTGATCTTCATGGCGACGGCGTGAGGGGCGAGGGGCTGCCTGCGTTCGGTGCCGGAGGGTGGTGACGGCGTCGGCGACTCTGGAGGTGGCTAGGCCCTGCGAGGAGGCCTGGCCGGTTCCACCCCTTAAGCTAGCCGGGCGGGGCGGGCAGGGCGGGCCTAGGGCGGGACGGCAGCGCCCGAGGCGAGGCCGGCCCAGGGGTTGGTCCCCCAACCCCCTAGAGGGGCGGCTGGGACCCGGCGAGCTGGGGAAGGCCGCCGGCCTCGCCTCTCCTGGGGGCGACCCCCCCCCCACAGCTGCTCTAAACAAAAGGCCCCGGTCCCCCAGTAGCCACCGCCTCACTGAGAAATAGCCCGCCCAGGCCGAGCGCCCACGTGACTGGAGCCCCCCCTTCTCCCAGCTCCCAGCGTGACTGCTGGGGATTGTAGTTCTTTGGGTCATGGGGCCCTGTTCTCTGGCTGCGGCTGTGTGGATGGACTACAAGGCCCAGGCCGCTTTGCGGCCGCTCCTCCAAGGCCCCTCGCATTCGGGAGATGGCCTCAGAGTGGTCCCAGAGAGAAGGGGGCGGGGCCTTGATCACGCCAGTGACGAGGCAGCCAATGGTGACTGGTGTGGGCGGGCTGCGGAAGTCTAGCTCCATGGCTTCGCCCCACCGCCAGGAGAGAAGGAGGGGAGGGAACTTTGCTGATACAGTTATGCATGTTGTAGAAGTCGCAGACTTTCCCTTGAGGAAGAAAACCTGGTCATCGTGCCATGGAAGGCGCTAAGTCCGGGGCTGTGGAGACGCTCTTTAGACCGCTGAACGCATGTATAAAGTCGTTCACAAAGGAATGTCCTGGCTTAATAGAGACACCTCAAGTACTGGAGTGGGAGTAATGGTGTTGATAATAATAATGGCGATAGTAGTAACAGGTAACAGGTATTGAATGATTACAATGTCCAAGGCACTCTGCTAAGCACTTTCCATGAATTATTTGATTTACCTAAGCAACTTTGTGAACTACGTACAATTGTTATTAGCAGTCATTCTGAAGGTGGGGCAGGATGTGAGAAGTGAAATCACTTGTGGAGCACCTGCTCTCCGCCACCATTCCACAGTCCCCTCAAGGGGCCCTGCAGCCCAGCTCCTTCCTCCCCAAAGGGAAATTGATTCCCAGAGAAGAAAATTAGATATTCTAGTTCTCACAGTGACAAGAGAAGCTGTCATTTGTGCTGCCTGTCACCTACCAGACCCAGCAAGCAGAGACAGGGATTGAGTCTTTGCGGGCACTTCATTCAGGTGGTCTGAGAAAATAGTGGGTTCGTACCCTAACAAACCGTCTTAAATAAATTTCTGATAGGGAGAAGAAAAGTGTAGTTAAGGGGATTGGAATTCAGAAAGTTAAAAGTTAACCAGAGAAAGAGCTGCAGCATTCTTGTATCTGAGCCCTGGTCTCCCCCTGGAGCACAGTGCCTCAGAGACCCTGTGATGGCCTGGGTTCTCCTGGGGCACCAAAGTGGGACTGCTGAAGGTCTCCTGGAGTCAAGTTCATGGAAGAATAGCTTTTTAGCACACACTGATTACTAAGCTTTGTTAGCTAGTACCTGAAACAAATTTTTCCAACATTTGAGCCCCCCTATCCATAGCAAAACCAGGGCACCCCTTTTTCCGTCCTCTTCCTGGATTCTGGTCCAGTATCTGGAAGGGAAGGAGCGACATTGGGGATCTTCTCCTGGCCTGCCCTCCACATCTGTCTCCCAGTTAGCCAACCAGCAATTCAGTGACTTTTGTCATGAAAGGTTTGGGAATTGGCAGTGGAGGGTTGAGACTTACTGCCCCTCCCTGGTACAGGACGAGCCAAGGGATGTGAATAATGACAGGAGGAGGGGACACAGACCGCCGTGTAGGGGGCACGTTCTAATCTAACCCTCCTGCACTTCAAATCTAACCCTCACCACCACTCTTTGAAATAGAATGATAAGAACTCAAACTCGAATTCACATCTTGGTCCTTCAACTTGGTAATAAATTTAGGCAAACCAGTTCATCTCTTTGTCTCTCCCTGGAGATAATGATGCCAATCACATTTCAGATGATTGGGATGGCAGTTAGATGAAAGAAGGCATATATAAAGTGCTCAGTGCATTGTCTGGCATATAGTTATTGATAAGTGAAGTCTGTGTTTATTATTGTATTCATTGTTATCCTCATCTTAAAGATAAGAAAGAAAGGTTAAGTACCTAGGCTGCCCAAGGTAAGTATTTAAGGCTAGACCCCGGATCTGAAAGCTGCTCTGTGCTTCCTTCCCTTTTGTTATTTTCATCCCAGGTTCCACATTTGTTGTTTGGAAATATGGTATTTTATTTAGGATTTTTTTAATAGAAACGTCCTTCAGAGCCCCCAGATAATGTGACCTGATAACTGAGAGTCCTGAGTGGTAGATTTAACCTTTTTTATCCTCTTGTCATTTCATTCCACATAGAACCCCACATGGTCCCAAACGGTCTTGTTTCCCCACAGTATTGTTGGGTAAGAGTCGTGATTTCGGATAGGACGTGGCTTCATAGAGTGTTCATGATCCCACGTGATCCACCCACTGATTCTTGAAGTCTTATGTGCACACCCTGTTCTCTGTCAACACGTATCTTCTGGTTGTCTTCCTGCCTCTTTTTGATAGTATCAGCTTGGAAGTCAAGGGGAGTGATACGTGTGGGTTGGCCATGGTCCAAAAGGAAGGAGAGCTAGAAATGAGACGCCACAGGCATCTGGGTGAGTTTTGGGCATAGGGTCTTGTTAGTTTCTGTGGCCTCAAAGATGAGCGGACACATGGATGACGTAGCTTAATGTTGTTTGACAGTTAGGTTTACACCTGTGATGGTATGTGCCAGAAAAACAGTGACTTTCTCAGAATGAGGATTCTTGGCTTAAATGAGGCATGGAATTTCTTTGTGATCCTGGGAAAGTCCTTTCTCTTCTCTGGGCTTCAAATCACCCATCTATAAATGGAATGATGGTCTGAGATTTCTTCCATCTCTGTTTTTTGAGACTCTCTTTTTCCAAAGCAATATGAGATGTGTCCCACTATGTTCTCCTTTAAGTTTTCCCCAGTGTAATTAAAACGGACAGGTCACCCTGCTTCAGTTTCTGGCCGAAGTCTCTCCTGCAGCCCCTGTTGGCTGTCAGCCCCAGTTGCTCCCTGCAGCACTGTCCGGTTAACTACATTTTCTCTCTCCTCTAGCATGTCCTCAGAACCCTTCTTGGCAGAGTGAGTGTGGGAGCTGGGAAGAGCATCTAAAGGGGCCAAGAGACTGTCTTTCTGTCTCAGTATTTATTGTTTACCAAACACAATAAATCCACCCCATCTTGCTTTTACTGAGTGGGTATCCATGGAGACAGGGGGTACATTGTACATAATGATGACTATGAGGTCTCTTGGCATGAGTTAAACACACATCCCCCCAGCTTCAAAGCCCAGACAAAGCTTGTAACCATAGATCTGTCTAATTAGATGGTCCAGAACATGCTGTGGTTAGTCCTTGGGCCCACACACTCGAGCCAGCATCTCCCTGTGGGAGTATCACTGGTATGAGCATCATCGGGGTCATTGTCATCATCATCATCACCATTGTGATAGTGAGAATGCAGGTTTGTCCAACAAATATTTTTTAAAAGGTTTCATTTATTTTTAGAGAGAGGTAGGGTAGGAGAAAGGGAAAGAAACATCAATGTGAGAGAGAAGCATCAATGTGGGAGAGAAACATCAATCTGCTGCCTCTCATATGCGCCCAAACTGGGGACACATCCAGGCATGTGTCCTGACTGGGAATCGAACCAGTGAGCTTTCACTTTGTGGGATGATGCCCAACCAACTGAGCCACCCTGGTCAGGGCTCACCCAACAAATATTAATTGAGCTTTAACTATGTTCTGGGCACTGCAATACATGCTGGGGGGAAGATGAGTGAAAAAGAAATGAAAATCAAGTTAGTGAATCAGTGAACAAGAACAGGATGTGATGAGTGATGGGAAGGAAATAATCGGGTTGATGGGCTAGATGCCACCTAGAGTGGCAGGAGAGGAGGAGGCTCCATGTTAGTTTGGATGGTCAGAGGAGGCGGCCTGGGAGCCGAGATCCAGGCAGATTGCCGGGGAAGACAGGTGTGACTGGTGCTGGAGGTGGGTTCGGTCTGAGGAAGAAAAGCAGAGTGTGGGGAGGAGGGAGCAAGGAGTGAAGTGACTGTGAGTGAAGTGGGGGAGGCAGGCCTGCTGGGCCTTGAGGGCCACTGGGAGGTTTCAAGGAGGAGAGGGACGTGCTCCGTGATTTTAGAGGGCAACTCTGGCTGCTCTGGGGAGGATGGGTGCATTGGGGGGTGGATGGGCCATGACCTGGAAAGACTGGTCACCTTTCTGGCCTTCATGCAGTCAGTCACCAAGTTCGAGAGGCTCTGGGAGCCGCGGGGGCTCAGATCAGTGTAGTGCCAGTAGAGAAGTGCTTGAGCCAAGAACTTCCCTTAACAAGTGTGTGCCTAGCTCCTGCAGGGTGCCGGACATTGTTCTAGGGGTCAGGGAAGTAGGGAAGGACCGGACGAAGCCCCCACCCCCTGGAGCCTACACTCCAGCGGGCGCATAGACAGGAAACAAGTCGACAGATGTACAATATTACTTTCGATAGTACGAAGTGGATAGATAGTGTATGTTTAGACAGAGATAAGAAAGCAGGAGATGGGGAGCAGGAGTGATGAGGCCATTTGAGACAGAATGTGGCTGCGGACAAATTAGATGAGATGGAGGCAGGAGGGAAAGGGAGGCGTGAAGTGGGGATGTGAGGGTTCAGCTTGCGCTTTGGAGTACAGAGTAGTGCCACTTCCCCAGAAGGAGGAGCACGAGGAGTACATAGGTGGGAAATCGGGGTGCTGCCTAGACTTTGCTGGTCACCAGGGCCATACTGTCTTCAGACTGGGGGTACAATCCATGTTTTATCACGGGAGCCAGCTTGTTTCAGCAGTTGACAGTTTGTATGTTAGCCAGCCCCCCCACCCAGCCCCCACTGCCCCTAGCCTGGTTGTCTCATACTTCCTCCCTGCCCAGGAATGAGTCCTCCCAGACATTTCCTTAAGGGAACAGGAAGGAGCCTCTCTGGAGCCAAGTTCAGCCTCCTGATCCCCACCTCCTGGCACTGCAACCTCAACAAGTCCGTTCTGGAACTCGTCATCCTCCCACCCCTCTCCTCTTGCCTAAAGGCCCTGCCCCAGCTGGTGGCACCAGCATCCACCCACTCGCACAGACAGAAGCTGGGAATCGTCCTGACTGCTCTCACCCCCTCACAGCCCACATCCAACCGGTCACCACGGCCTTTAGGTGTTACTTCATGCCTACTCCTTCCTGTCAACCTCACTGCTCTCACCAGCCTCTGAACCTCACCCACATCTTCTTAAAGGCCCCTTTTTGCCTCTTTCCTGGCTTTTCCCCATCAACGACCTCCCTCGCCCTTATTGATGCCAGAGGGAGTTTTCTCAATAGCAAGTTGAACTGTTACTTGGGGTTATTTCCAAGACTTGGAAGCATGCCTCTCCCCCACACTGTCTTCAGGATAAAATCCCAGCCCTTTAGGTTAGGACGTAAAACCCATCGTGACTGGTCGCTGTGAACTTGTTGAGCTGCATCTACACACCCTGCATTCTATGCTCCCATGAGACAAAACCTGCTCACAGCAAACTGAGGGCATGCTCTGCCTGATGTCTTCACCCCTTTGACTTGTGTAAGGCTCTCTCTACCAGTTCCCATCGAACACCTTTCGTACCTTAAAACTCGTCCTCCCAGTCCCCTTCTCTGGAAACACTTCCTTTCCTCTATGCTATTTCTGGTCCTTGTCTATCTTTCCCACTCCCTGCTGACTAATGTGGTGGTCCATTTACTTTCCTGTCCCCTTCAATAGCAGAGGAGGTTTTTGAAAACTAGGATTGTGACTTAATTCTGGTGGTGTCCCCAAACCTTTGTGTCTGCATGGGATCTGGTCCAGAATGGTGGCTCACGAATAATTAAATTGGATGTGTTTAGACTTAAGTCCTTCAGAAGCAACCTGGACACACTCATCCTTCTAGAAGCTTAGAGCAACCAATAATTATTGACAACAAGGGCAGTTTCGTAGGTGTTTTACGGGGGGGGGGGGCAGGCGGGGGTAAGTATTTAAGAGTATGATGGGGAAGCTATCATGTATACTTCCTACTGCAGTGTTTAACAATGGGCAGCTCGAGTTACAGCTGGTCTGTCCCGGCCCGGAACCCTGAGAGAGTGCATTTATTAGGGCTTTGACTGGGTTAGAGTGGAGTGAGAACAGGGTGCCCTCCGGAGAGGCTGGGAGTGAGAAGTAGGATTATTTTCAAATCTAGAAAACTCTGGCCCTTTTACAGACCCTCTAACTTCTGCCCCCACATCAAAAATGCTCCCTTTTTAGTTGCATTCTCTCCTTTGCATTTTACAGTTGGCCAGATCATCATGTTCATCACGGAATATTTCCTGCTTTTCACATCACTCAGATGACAGTGTCACCAAGCCTGCTAGTACCAGCCAGGGTACCCTTTCCTCCAGCTCCTGGTAGCATTTTCCTCACTGTCCTATAAGCTACCCTCAAGGTCCTTTTAGACTTTCACTAACAAGTCCTTGGAGGCCCCTCCAGCTTCTGCCTGCTGCTCCAACACAGGGTGACTGTGACATTGTGATTTACGGTAAGGAATATAAATATGGTCTTGGGACACTGGAATAGGGAGCAGAATCATGATGATGCTGCATGTGTAGGGTTCTGTGATAGCAGCAGCCCGCTTTCAATACCGAAGTCTGTTCTAGTTATCTATTGCTATGTAATATTAAACAAACAAACAAAAAAACACACAAAAAAAACAATAGGCCAAAATGGAGTCACTTTTGTTAAGCCACCTCACCAACCCAAACCTTAATAACTAATCTAATTGTCGTTTCAGCCTCTCCCAGGGGTGGAGTTTTAAACCAATTAGTCTGGAATTTCCTGATTCAGATTGGTAAGATAATTAGTAAGACAAAACCCCTGCCATTCCCTTCCCCCTAAAAGAAGAGGACTTAGCCAAAGGATAGCTTTTCCCTTTATTCATTCATTCATTTATTTTTTGCTAATGATTCCCCATCCCACCCTTCTGCCTATGCAAACCTTCCATTCCGTATAACCCCTTGAAGCACCCTCTCCAGTTTGACTCCCTTCATAAAGCCAATTAGATCTTCACATTTACTTGGTTCAGTTTTGCTCTTTAACAATAATAAATCACCAAAAACGTTGCTTAAAACAAGAGTAATTTTATTTTGTTGCTCATGGTGTTCGGATTTGACAAGGCTCATTTAGCCAGTTCTCGTATGGACAGTCTCAGGAAATTGCCGTGTTCGGCGGGGTCCAGAGTCTGAGCCCCACTCTGGGAAAGCAAGACTGGAGTATCGACAGGCTAAGCTAGTTGACTAAGAGCCGAGCTGAGAGGCCGTGGGGACTTTCGGAGTCGAAATGGACCCGAGGCTGCCATACTGGACCATGTGCAAGACAGTTAAAGCAAGTCATCTTTTGGGAGAGAAAGCCAAGATGCAGAGGTGGCAGAGAGCGTGGCACACCCCGATTCCTGGTGGCTTTCCAGGCCCTAGGTCCCGACTGTGCTTTGTTTCCAAAACACCTCTGTATTCTCACCGTAAGCTTCTATTTAGACTGGAGTTGTCCTGGAGAGATTTCTGTGCCTGGCCTATCAGAGACTGCACCCTGACCAGAGCCCTGGAAAATCTTTACGATTTGCAAGGAGTGGTGGGAAGAAATGAGGACATGCTTCAGGGCCATTGACTTGTACATTCATTTATTTACATCCATGATTAGTTAAATTAAGTTTCTACTGATCTCTTAGGTACCAGCTTCTGCTAGGCAATGTCGACTGGGCACAAGATCTAGTGAGGATCACCCAGAGCCAAGTTCAAATTCCTCCTTTGCCAGTTATTAGCTGGGTGAAGTCCCCTCTTAATTGGGGATTCCACTTTTTCATCCAGGAAATGGGCATCGCTTTGTGGAGTTGGTGTGACGATTAAACAATGTATGTGTATGTGTGTATCCGTTTGTAAATCATATGATATGTGAAAAGCCCTCACATACTTGAATTTCTTTTTTCTTTCCTTGTGCTCTTAAATCAGTTAACATTCTGGGCTGGATGAGTCTTCCTGTGTAAGGCTGTCCTGTGCACTGTAGGGTATTTAGCAAGATCCCTGGCCTCTACCCACTCCCCTTGACCCCAAGTTGTGATAACCAAAAATATTTCTGCACATTGCCAGATGGGCTCAGGGGTGGAGACAGGGTGAGGAAAATGGCTCCCAGCTGCAAACCACAGCTTTAGATAAATAGCAAAGGCATTAATGCCTAAAGCTACAGATCCGACATCCACCTCTGCGTTTGACTTCCTAGTCCATCTGCCCCCCTTTCACTGGATGTTTGCCTCCAAGACTCAGTGACATCCGGAGGAAAGTGGATACCACTATGGATTCTTGTAGTGCTGGCATTGCAGAGAGGAAACTGCCCAGCGCCCTTCCCCTTCCTTCTCTGGCAGCCAGGCCCAGCCCTGCCTGTTTAACCGTGTCCCGTGACTTCAGCATCAAGCAGGTCTGCTGACCCACCACAGCGCAGGCATGAGGAACAGGCTTGGCCAGATCTGATAGCGCAGAGAAATCGGAGTCTTTCCCTAGTGCTGTTCGCAGGGCCCCAGCTGGGGGTTGAGGGTCAGGGCTTGGGTGGCTCACAGCGGGAACGTTCTGGTCACGGCCCGAGGGAGAGGAATGTTTCCAGCAGTTGCTTCAGAATTTCTCAATAAGGGGACCATGGGCAAAGCAATCTGATTTGTGTAGATTGTTAAGAACTATAAAAATCTTTTTTCCACTTTATGCCAGTTTGAGAAAAAGTCCATTGTGGATGTCAAATATCATGCTGCCGGTGATGATGGTTTCATGTGGGGCGGGGCCTTTTTCTGGACGGTGCTGCCAGAGCCCGCTCCGTAGGACTGGCCTGGCTCTCGGGTGTCGGTCTCACGACTTCTGCCTTGGTCCTTATCCACGGCCTTCCTCGGTTCCTTGGACACTAAGGTCCTTCAGGGCCTTTGCACTTGATAGTCCCTTGTCCTAGAACATATCCTATCTTAGTCGGGTCGGTCTGCCGAAACAGAACACCACGGACTGGGTGGCTTAAGCAGCAGAACCTTCTTTCTTGCAATCTGAAGGCTGGGAAGTCCAAGATCAAGGTGCTGGCAATGCAGGTCTGATTCTGAGGCCTCCTCTCTTGGAGTGTAGGTGGCCTCCATCTCCCCTGGGGTGCTCACGTGGCCTTTCCTAGGGGCCTATGCACACAGGGGTGGGAGAGCAAGATCTCTGGGGTTTCTTCTGATAAGGATACTAATCCTGTTGGATCAGAGGCCCGCCCTCATGACCTTGTTTCACCTTAATTGCTTCCTTTGGGCCCCGTCTCCAAATACAGCCAAACTGGAGGCTAGGGCTTCAATGTTTGAATTTGGGAAGGGCAAAAACATTCAGTCCCTACCACTCCCCTGTTACACCTATACTTGCCTTTTTCCTTAACTTCATTGGTTTAGCTCTTGGCTATCTATAACACATCTCCCTACCCCACCCCCTTTTTTTGCTATGTTCTGTGCTTTGTTTTTTTTCCTAGCACTTAACACTACTTCAAATTACTTTGTTTTCTGTCCCTACTCCATTGATTTGTTAAGGATTAAATGAGCTAGCTTAAGTAAACGTTCATCACATGCCTGCAACGTGCAGGGCACTGTGCTGGCTTCCAGGGTTGCAGCGGTGACAGACAGCACACATGCTTCCTGCCGTCACAGACTTGCAAGCCAGTGGGGACATTTATCGAACATGTGCTGTATATCAGGCATGGAGCCGTGAGCCTTACTGAGATTACTTCGTTTGATCTTCATAGAAGTCCTGTGACACGCTGGTGGTAATAGTTTTATCTGGGGTGTTGCTAATTTTGTGGAAGAAACAGCTAAGACCCCAAGTGGATAAGCTGCTCTTTCAAAGTCATTTCAAAGCTGTTTGCAGCTGGGTCGGGCAGTCTGGCGCCAGAGCCGATGCTCTTGACCGCTCTGCCGAGCGCCAGCTGGACGGCGAGGTAGCCAGCAACGCATGGTGGAAGGGATGAACAGTCATGGAACCTCAGTGTTGAAAAGCGTTTAATACCGCTTCCCGTTAACCATCACAATAACCCGGAGGTGCACTTCACTCTAAACAATCTGGGGTGTAAAAACCTGGGTGCTCAGGGTCGATACTGTGCGGCATTATCAAGAATGTGATAAAAGCCATTGCCATCAGACTCCTTGCCTTTAGATATGTGACAGAAAACACAGTGGGGGCTTTGGAGGCAGACAGGCCTGGGTTCAAATCCTTGCTGTCCCTCACTGCCCTGGGAACCTGGGGCAGGTTCTAGACTCAAGTTTTCTTATCTGTAAAATGGAGGAGTCTTCATAAATGGTAGCTAGTTTTTATTATTGTTTTCACAGTGCATTTAAACTATAATTTGATTTAAAAAATCACTAACCTGTCGAGAAGCATCTATAGGACATAAAGTGAGGCTAACCTGGGAGTAAGTTGTATAAACTGATCACTCAGAAGCTGCTCCTTCTCCATTAGTTCCGGGGTCCCTCAAGATAATAACCCTTTCAGTCCCCTGTTCCCTTTCCCCTGAAAGGAGTGTCTTTGGGACACTGGGCAGCCTGCGGAGGTTCTGGGAGGTCAGAGGAATCCAGGTCCCTTGGCACACCACGAGTCTCCTTTCTCTTTGCCCCCGGTTCCAATAGGAGGGCTTCAGAGTTAGTGTGTTGGGTGAGGAAGAACTGAGAAGAGGGAAAAAGGAAGAATTTGAACTTGAATCCAAGTCATCGAGGCCCCAAGAAACCACCTTCCTCTTTGGGGCAGGACACAAAGGATTACAATTCCACTATCTTTGGGTTTTGGGCTGTGGGTGTTTGGAAGGTATCGGTGGATTTTGCCTGCGCTCCTTTTGAAAGTAACTTGACTTTTCTTTCCTTTGGGAAACCAACCTGCTCTCAGTCTCTGTTCCAAGTCCAGGTCAGCGTGTATCCAGGCCAGGAAATCAGCATATTCCATTCCTCTGGCCACAGCGATTGGGTCAAGGATGGCAATGTAATCCAAAAGTAGACCAACGGGGTTTAATTTGGCACTTTATTGTACCCCGCCCCCCACCTCCAACGCTAAACTCCGCGGATGTAAGCCCGCTGCTTCTGCCTCCGCCCGCTAGAGGGAGCGCTGGAGTGAAGCCGAGGGGCGGAGATCCCATGCTCCGAAAGTCGTTTTCGGTTCCTCCATCTTGTCCGTCTTGCATTTTCAGTTACGTGAGGAGATAAACCCAGTTCCTCTGTTCTTTCTTTCCTTCAATCAAGTTGATTTTGGTTTTTTGCACTTAGAATCAAAGAGGGTCTCAAGGAACAGATCCGACTTTGGATCGGAGTGAGAGGAGGAGGCAGCCAGGACATGAGTGGCTGGAAGCCACATCCTAGCAGATGCTTTTAGGGAGACCAGCAGAGTCCACCCAGTCAGGAGGGGCTATCGCAGGGCAGCTTGTCTGTTCAGAGAGGCCCCTCCCAGGAATCGGGGCCCCCTCCCTCCCCAGCAGGGCCTTGCCTTCGGTGTACAGGGGCATGCCTGTTGCTGGGCACTCCGCCCCTTGCACTGTGCAGCCTGGGGCCTGTTCCTCGGCTCCCGCAGCCCTCAATGCGGGCAGTGAGCGTCTCCTTAAATGCCACCAAGAGGGTCCTCTGAAACTGTTGCACAGTGAGCCTGTCACTTTCTGTCACTCACACAGTGGTGGTGCTTAGCAAGAGCCACCCAGTTCCAAGGGCTGTTTGGTCAGCGTTTCCCCGGACCTTTGGGGCAGCGCAGACTCCTGTCAGCTGAAGCGTCCCTCTGGCTTCTCTGCATCGGGTTCTCCCGTGGCGCGCAGTTTGTTTCCCAGGACCGCCTCCACTACCGGCTGTTTTGGGTTGGTTTCCTGAGAAGCAGAACCTGAGATGGGGTTCATGGCTCATGTGATTTTTTTTCGACGGAGCAAAAGGAGATGGGGAAGGAAGAAGCAGGACAAGGTCGGTGAAAAGCGAAGCAAAAACATCGTCTCACGGGAATCTGTCTGGTTCCAGCCTGATCCGGGGCTCTGCAGAGCGGAGCGCGCCCTGGATCACAGATTCCGCCGGCGTGAGGCGGGGCAGCCTGCCTTTTGTGTCCCCCCATCGGTCAGTCCTCGACCTCCTCTCCTAGCCAGAAGCACAGTCTGTGTTGCTCTCCCTTCTCCATCAGAAACCTGGGGTTGGGGGGCTGGGGTGAGGTGTTGGGGAGCAGATCCTCAGCCTCAGCAGAGAGAAGCTCAAAGTGCTTTGGCCTTTGTCCCACTTTCCCTGGAAACTGAATTCAGGTTTAAAGCTATTCTGATTCATTGTAATGCATGTCACTGACACCATCTCTGCTGGCAGGGCTGTGGGCGTGGGGACGGTGAAAAGGCCTAGGAAATGCCTCTGTGCGGCTAGGTTTGCCCTCTGGGATCCTGTGGTTGGATAACCACGGATGCTACAGTACTGTGTTGCAAAGGCCTTAGTCTTTGGCTCCCCCTGACGCTTGGGATGCTCACTACTTGTTCCCTAATTAGGACTGAGTCAGGGAATCAACGTGAAATCCTAAGGACTTGGGATATAAAGGTCAATTTTCTTTTTTTTTTTCAGCCAGATGTCGTGAGTGGGCCTTACAGGCAGGGATGACAGGAGGGAGGAGGGTGTGCGGGTTTAGAGCCTCCTCTTTGGAATCAGGAAGACCTGGGTTGAGATCTGAACGATGACCTTGAACATGTAGCTTAACCTCTCTGAGCCTCAGTTGTCCGTTGGATGGGATGACACGCGTCTCTCCTTCTAGGGTTGATGTGAAGACTAAATGGGATAATGCGCGCACTCAGAGTGTGCCGAGGCTGGCTCTGAGTTCTTGCTCTTCTTTAAAGAATGAAAATGGAAAATCTTCGACAATGCATGCTAGGAAATGCACTGAAAATGGCTTGGAGATCGAGCTTGCAGACTCAGACTCAAAGAACAAGCCTTGGCCTGAATTAGAAGGTTAGTGAATGAAGGCACACTTGTGTGGTTCAAGGCAAAAATACAACGGGAGGCGGATTAAAGGAGACCAAAGAGACAGAGCAACCAGACGCAGTGCGAGTGAGCCTGGGTCGGGCGCTGGACCAGCAGCACTCAGGCATCTCTGGAAGGTGTCCTTGGGACGGTCGGTGAGACTCGAGTGTGGACTGGAGGTGACACAACAGTAACATGCCAATGTTCTTTCTCCAGACTTTGATCATCGTGTGCGGTTACGTAAGAGAATGTCCTCGTTAGGAAACACGCCCCAAGGCCATTAGGTGTACAGAGGCATGACATCTCCATCATGCTCTCAACTAGCTCACAAAAGTGCTATGAAAAAATACAGAGAGAATTATGGTGACAGAAAAAAAGCTAACTGCAAACAATTGCTGACTCTGGGTAAAGAGTATGCAAGAGTTTGTGTTACTCCTGCAATTTTTCTGTAGGATTACAGTGATATAAAAATATAAAGTTATATAAATGCTTGTGATAAGAATGTAGATTTATTTTGATAATACACTGTAACTATTTATTTAGATAATTAAGTTTGCTCTTCATTGATCAACTCCGGAGCTTCCAGGGCAGAGTAGAGTACGGTGCCACAAGGTCAGCATTCCAGGGTCAAAGGCTGAGTGTGGGAGGGGCAGCAGCCAGACAGTAAAGACGGTGTACCCAACTCAAAGGACTTGAACTTTGGGGAGCTGCTGACAGGTTAAGAAGGGGAGTTGTGGGAACCCATTTATACTTTGGGATGATCTCACCAGCAGCTGGCATGCAGTGTGAGTAGGAGAGGGAGGGGAAGTTGCAGCAGTGAGGCTGTGGAGCCGCTGAGGAGAGGAATAATTGGGTTTTGCATTTCATTTGTGGCGGTGGGGAATAGAAAGAAGTGGATTTGCCCTGGCTGGTGTGGCTCAGTGGATTGAGTGCCAGCCTGTGAACCAAAAAAAAAGGTTGCCAGTTCTTTTCCCAGTTGGGCCACGTGCCTGGGCTGTGGGCCAGGTCCCCAGTAGGGGGCGTGAGAGAGGCAACCAATCAATGTGTGTCTCCTACACTGATGTTTCTCTCTCTCCTTCCCCCTCTCTCTAAAAAAGAAATAAATAAGATCTTAAAAAAAAGAGAAAAGTGGATTCAAGACCATAGTAGAGTTGGAACCGTCTGACTGGGGAGTGGTAGTGAGGGGGTGGGAGCAGTCCAGTTAATGGTGATTCCACTGACCCTGAAGACGCTTCAGTAGGAGAGGGAGTGGGGTGGAAGGAGTGGGCAGGGCACGATGAGGAGCTCCGTATAGATCAGAGGGAGTCAGAGGACTGGACATCAGGTCATCTGCGGGCCGTCACCCCCTCAGTTCATGGCACACAAAAACATGTGATATCTTAGAATTGGTGAAGAAAAGAAGTTAAACCAGATTGCTTTCCAGTTCAGTTGCACTGGCTTTATCTCCCATTAGCTGTGCAAGGGGCTTGGTTGGTGTTTTCCCCATATCCTTCCCAATACTTGGTGCTTTCTGACCTACTTTTCGCTGCTCTGATGGGGCTAGCTAATGATAGGTTGCCTTTTATTGTTTACTAGTAAGTGTAGGCTTTTTTTCCCCCTGTGCTTGTTTGTCACCTGAGTTTCCTTTTCTACAAATTTCTATGTATATCATTTGCTCATTTTTCTATTGGGTTTCCTGTCTTTTCTTGCTGCTTTTGAAGGAGTTTTTGAGTGCTTTAGATATTAATCTCGTACCAACTTTAAATATTCTGTGTTTTCCTAATTTGTCACCTGTGTATTTTGCCTGTAAAATCTCTAATTTTGTTGCAGTCAAAGGTAATATTTCTCCCTATGTGATGTCTGCTTTTAGAGTTTTAAGAGTTCCCTCCTTCCTTTCATCTCGTCCCATCTCCCCTCTGGCTGATTGTCTCCTCTGGAATTTCCTGTCTCACTAACTCATCCTTCAGTGTTACTCATTCTACTGTTCAGCCAATCGATGGAGTTCCTTTTTAAAAATATATATATTTTATTGATTATGCTATTACAGTTGTCTCTTTTCCTTCCCCTTATTCCCCTCCACCCTGCACCCCCCCTTCACTGATATCCCCCCACTTAGTTCATGTCCATGGGTCGTACACATAAGTTCGCGGGCTTCTCCATTTCCTATACTGTACTTGACCTCACTCTGTCTATTTTGTACCTACTATTTACGCTTTGCATTCCCTGTACTTTCCCCCGTTCTCCCCTCACCTCTTCCTGTTGATAACCCTCCATGTGATCTGAATTTGTGTGATTCTGTCCCTGTTCTAGTTGTTTGCTTAGTTGTTTTTTTTTTTTAGGTTCAGTTGTTGATAGTTGTGAGTTCTCCTTTTACTGTTTATAGTTTTGATCTTCCTCTTTTTCTTAGATAAGTCCCTTTAACATTTTATGTAATAAGGGCTTGGTGATGATGAACTCTTTCAACTTTACCTTATCTGGGAAGCACTCCATCTGCCCTTCCATTCTAAATGACAGCTTTGCTGCATAGAGTCATCTTGGATGCCGGTCCTAGCCTTTCAAGACTTTGAATACTTCTTCCCAGCCCCTTCTTGTCTGCAAGGTTTCTTTTAAGAAATCAGCTCATAGTCTTATGGGATGGAGTTCTTTCTTTTAAAACATTACACTTTTTCATACTTTCAACCCAGTGTTGCATATTGTTTTTCAGGATAAGTGTTCTTGAATTGCTTTATAAACTGCTTCTCTTCTGTGTATGTTTGAACTGTCATCTGTCCTGGCGTCCTGGCTGTGCTCCAGCTGATATCCATTGCCTGCCCTTTGGACTTCCCCTAATGGTGATGTCCTCAGTTATTTCCGCCCACACTAGAGTCAGAGACCCCACATCCCTGAGAGGTTCAGAGACAGAGAGGGAAACTGAGGTACGTCACATTTGGAGCCAAGGATGGGGTAAGGCGTGTCGGGGCTTCCAAGTAGAGAGGGGTTGTTTGGAAGGGTAGACGGTCGATAAACAGAAGTTTGCTGTATAGGTAGATAGGTCATGAACGTTTACTTTGGGTGATAACTTTTGTTATGGGCAAGGCACCTCATCTAAATCCTTTATGGGTGAAGTTAAAGTTTCTCTCGAGCCTACAGGCTCTCGGTTGCCTTCAGCTCCAACTAATTCACAGGTCAAAGTGGCACCTCTTGGGGAGGCCTGATCTGAACACCTTCCATAGCATGCCTGCACCAGCCTTGAAGGGTCCCGAAAGCCCCTGTGTGTGCATGCACGTGTGTGTGTGTGTGTGTGTGTGTGTGAGAGAGAGAGAGAGAGAGGGAGACTTCTCTGTGTGTCAGAGAGTAGCAAGCAGGTGGTGAACAGCCGTAGCCCACCTCCTTTGTTATGGCCCCAGACATCCAGGGCACGGATGTCGGGGAGACTTGCTGGGTGGGCAGAGCAGACGTAGCCAAGGCAGACACCCAGAGGTCCGGATGAACAGCAGGCATTGCGGTGGATCGCAGGAATGAGTGCAGACAGACAGCAAGGGGCAGCCTCCTACACAGCATGGAGGGGGGTGGGGGGGACCTGGAGTTCAGGGGCACTCCTGGAGAAAGGGAGCGGCGGACCAAAGGGAAGGGACCGTTTTTGCTCTGCAGCAGGGCTGGGGGCTCTGAACAGGAACCCACTTCCATTTAGGGAACCAGCATATGTTTGCAGCACTTGTGAACAGGTAAGCCAGGAGTCCTACATTAAAAAAAACTTGTTTTCCTTGTTCTGCTGCATCCCCCTTTGTTTCGTTTTAAGCTCCTGAAATAGACAGGGCCTCTGTCTTTGAAAATGTTGTCAGAGACAGGAGCCTGTGCTGGAGCAGCTGCGGTGAAGAGGCATAGCTGTCCAGCTCCCAGGGGGCCAGCCCGCTGGCCCAGGGTGGCGTCTCAGCCCAGGGGCCCAGGGGCCCAGGGCCCAGGGGTCCCAAGGGTCCCAGGGGCTGGGGGCTGGGCACACAGCTCCGGCCTGTGGCGCTGTGCCAGAAAGGCAGGGGTTCACGAAGGTCAGTCTGTGCTGTCCTGGAGGTGGCTCTTGTGACAGCCTTGCTTCCGCTGTGGGGTTTCCTCTTTCATCACACTCCCCCGTCTTTTCCTTCCTTCTTAAAAACAAAAATTTGAGGTGGAATTCACATAATATAAAATTAACCCCTCTACACAATTCAGTGTCCTTTAGTACACTAACACTGTTGTATAACCCTCCGCTCCATCTAGTCCCAGAACTTTTTCATCGCCCACAAAAGGGACTCCCTAACTATTGTGAGCACCCCCATCCCCGCCCCTCAGACCCTGACAGCTGCCAGGCGGGCCTCTGTCTGAGGACTTAACTGCCCGGCACAGGTGGACTGAGTGGGACGGTACAACACGTGACCTCTGTGCCCGGCTCCTGTCCTCGTCCCTCTGTTCTTCTCAGTCAGCTCTCTCCTCCCGGGAGCTTTGGGGCCCCCAAACAGTCTCCTGGGTATTTCCTAACTCCCTTTTCCAGGAATGAGGCCAGAGAAAGGAAAGAAGGGCAGAGGGCTGGCGTTGGGGGAGGGTGGCTTCCATCAGTTTAGGGAACAAGAAACCCAGCAGCTTGGGACCCACGGAGTTTGGCTTTGTGGAGGTGAGAGACCTGTAGGAAATTTTTATAAGCGTGTATTTAAGCCTAAACTGACTACATGGACTGAGGAGCAAGATCTCAGATGCTCCGGGGAGTACGTTTTGCGGTTTCTCTCGTGCATTTGCGATTGAGGAGGGGGTTTGAGGATGATTGCGTGAGGGTGGGAGAGGGCAAGCCAGGGACTGGATGACCCTCAGTTGTGATTACGTGCTTCCTGGTGGGTGGTCCCTGGAAGGAGGGTCTGAAAAGAGGCATCTCAGAGGTGTGTCCACCCACAGGCACAGAGACCGTGGTCAGGGCGCACTTGGGTCAGAGTTGAGCCTTCCAGTGAAGAAGTTCCCTGCCTGGAGCGTGCCTCCTACCCTGACCTGTGCAGTGAGGGTTTTATGATCAGATCGCCTGTGGGCTGCTTTCCACAGAGCCCCTTTTTCATCCCATTTGGAGGCCCATCGACTCAGCCCACTAGGTTTTAAGTACCTAATGCTGTGGCTTCGGAGCCGTGCTCTGTGGGAGACAGGCTTGCCTTGGCTCTTGACTTGAAACAGATAGTCTGTGACTGGGAAGGAAAGTTGCATTTGCGGGGGCAGGGTGGGGGTGAGGCCGCCTGCTGGAGACTGGTGTGGCTGGATTTATAACAGGCAGAAGAGCAGGAGAAACAGCCACAGGCTCTAGTCACCCGTTACATTCCAAGTGTCTGCACACCTGCTCCTGATGACCTGAGATGCTGCGAGGAGAGACACAAGATAGGAAATTGTTGGGGGTGGGGGTACCGATAATGGGAGGTGGTGGCTTGTCTCTAATTCCCTGTGTCTGGTTAAGGACCCGGCTGGTGGCGCCCTGCTGCCTCAAGGCATCTCTGCTCTGGTTTCTGTCACACCAAAGGCCTGCCTGCCTTTGTTCCCAGGGAGGGAGCAGTGAGGATGGGAACTGCAGATGGTGTTTGGGGCGGGCTCCCTCCGGGTTTTCTCCAGGCAGGATGGGCTTTTATTGCGTTGATCCACAGAGGTCAATCTGTCGTCTGAAAACCACAGTACCTGTGTCCTTTCCTCCCTGTAACATCCTTTACTCCCAGGAAACTGTATGACCTTGGCTAAGTCATTTCCCTTTTAAAAGCATCATCTTCCTCAGCTATAAACAAAGATTTAGGGGGTTGAATAGTGTCTCCCCAGCTAAATTCATGTCCACCCTGAACCTGCGCCCCCACTCAGTGCCTGGACCTCTGCGTCTCTTTTGTGTGACTCCTGCACCACATCCTTTGAAAACAAACCGGTAAGCTAGTCAGTACAGTGTATCCAAGCTCTCTGAGCTGCTCTAGCAAATTAATGGACCCAAAGGAGGGGCTTGTTAGGACCTCCAATTGGCCTGCCTGTTGTCGAATATACACACATAGGACACAGCCTGGACTTTCACTCAGTTTCTAAAGTGCATGTTGGGGGAGGAGCCGTGGACCTTTAACCTGTGGAATCTGATGCTGTCTCCAGTGTCGGAATTTTGTTACATTGTGGGGCACCCAGCTGGAGTCTGAGAAATGGGTGGTTGTATGTGGGACCCCCCCCACCATTGGAAATTGGGTGAATGCAGGACCTTTTAACCAGGTGACTTTTCTAGGCTGCAAGTAGATTTTCTCTGCCCATTTCCTTTTCTGCAGATTCTCAGAGAAATGTCATGTTTACCCAAGTGACATAGTAAGTCTATGGCAGCTCTAGGGCTGTGGTTCATGTGCTTTTCTCTAGGGCAGGCCGGGCGAGAGGATACAGGAGGTTACATACAGTGGCTGAGTCCCAGGATGTATGGGGAAGATGACCCTGAGGGCTGGTGGGGGAGGGGCTGGCCACAGCTGGGAGGTCACAACCAAGGCCCATTTCGCCCACTTCCATGGACTCATGCTCATGGTCTCTCTCTCTTTTCTTTTTTAAGAGAGATTACACACACACACACACACACACACACACATACACACACATATATATATATATATATATATATAGAGAGAGAGAGAGAGAGAGAGAGGAAGGAAAGGAAGGAGAAAGAAGGGAGAGAAACATCAATGTGTGGTTGCCACCCACCTGCAGTTACTGGGGACCTGGCCCACAACCCAGGCATGTGCCCTGACTGGGAATCGAACTGGTGATCCTTTGGTTTGCAGGCCTGCACTCAGTTCACCGAGTCACATCAGCCATGGCTCACAGCCTCTTTTATCTTCAGAGACACGTCTTGCAGTCTCTCCCCGAATCCATGGAAAACCGCGATGAGCGTTCTCCAGGCCAAAGGTGGGTTGCAGGGTGCACGCTGGAATGGGAAAGGGGACAGTTTTTGACTCACAAGACCCAGGTTTGAACCCCCTGGTTGAGAGCGGCGCCCCCCAAAAAGAGCTGTTCCATTACTTCCCCCAAAGATTGCATTGGCTTTACTCTAGCGCTTACTGCAAGGTCTGGTTTCACTCTTTCCAATGAATTAGCTTACACAATCTCCTTAATCCCGTGAGCTCTAGTACATCGTGGCGCAAGGCTCTCTGTATGTGGGTGGATGTCCAAGGAGAGACATCTACCAAGGGCTCCTGCATGCCTTGGGGTGGTAGCGGAAAGGATGGGGCCTTGTTCTCCGTCAAATGAGACTCAAACCCCACGCCCCCAACCCCTCTGCCATTTCCCAGCTGTGGGGCTCTGTCGTTCTTGCTCGCTCGTGGGTTAACTGGCCTCACGTGAAGTGTGTGCAAACGTGTGATGAAGAGCACGTGCTCCCTGAAGGTCAGCCTTTTCACCTCCTCATCCTGTGAATTCGCCTTCTCACCTGGGCAGTCTCCCGCCTGCCCAGATGCTGCTCCTACGCCCTCTCAGCCGCCATCCAGAGGAGAGGTCGAAATCGTTCTCGAAACAAGGTCACTGGGGGAGAGGTCGCTTGAGAACCCCTCTGCAGCTGATTAGACATTATTCCGGGACTCAGAGCAGGGTGGGGCTGCTATTCTGTCTCTGCTTGTTCCCCCTTCTGTCCCCTGCCCCCAATTTAGGTAAAGAGATATTTTGAAGCTACAGTTTAAAATTTAATTTTTAATACCAGATGAAAATAGCATCTCAAGTCCAATGAAGAAAATCTTACAGACTTTCATGAATGTTAATGAGAAACTTGGTGTTATTTTTTAGCTGCCAAATGTTGGCACCTGCGTTTCCCACTTATGTTTACTTGCTATTTACCCCCGCCTCTGGCAACCACCAATCTGTTCCCTGTATCTATGAGTTTAGGGTTTGTTTTTTTTTTAAATTTAAGATTCCACATATAAATCAGAGTCATATGGTATATGTTTTTCTCTGACATTTCATTTAGCATAATGCCCTCGGGATCAATCGATGTTGTCAAAAATGGCAAGGTTCTTTTTCTTTTCGGTGGCTAAAACAGTCCATTCTGTGTGTGTGTATGTGTGTGTGTGTAGATTATATGCCACCGTTTCTTTAGCCGTTCATCCACCGATGGACACTTAGGTTGTCCTCAGTCTTGGCAGTCATAAATAATGCTGCTGTGACCTTGGGGTGCAGACCTCTCTCCGACACGGTGTCTTCGTTTCCCTCTAATACTTACCCGTAGTGAAATGGGTGGATCCCATGGTAGTTCTATTTTTAACTTTTTAAGGAACTTCCGCAGTGTCTCCCAAAGTGGCTGCACCCATTTCCATTCCCACTGAAGGTCCCCCTTTCTCCACACTCCGGCCACCATTTGCTGTTTGTTTTTGATGACAGCCTTTCTCGCAGGCGCGAGGTGGTGTCTCACTGTGGTTTGATCTGCATTTCCCTGATGATTAGTGATGTTGAGCATCTTTTCATGCACCTGTGGGCCTTCGGAAAAATGTTCAAATCCCCTGCCCATTTTTAAATCAGATTGTTGGTGTTTTTGCTACTGAGCTGTATGAATTAGGTATTTTGGACATTAACTCCTCGTCAGATATAATTTGCAAATATTTTCTGCCATTTGGTAGGCTGCCTTTTTGTCTTGCTGATGGTCTCCTTGCTGCACAGGTGGGCTTCCATTTCATGTGGTCCCACCTGTTTATTTCACTTTTTGTTGCCTTTGCTTTTGTTGTCAAATCCCAAAATCATCATTCAGACGGATATCAAGGGGCTTTCCCCCTAATTTTTCCCCCTAGGAGTTTTATGGCTTCAGGCCTCAGACTGAAGTTTCTCACCCACTCAGGCTCCTTCTTGCGTGCGCCGCGGGACTCTGGCCCCGTTTCTCTCATTTGCGCGTGGCTGTCCGGTTTTCCCCGCCCATTTACTGCCATGGCTGTGTTCCCCCCGCTGTGCAATCTCGGTGCCTTTGTTGTGAATGCGTGACCATACACACCCGGACTCAGTTCTGGGTTCTCAGTTGTGCGCCGTCAGTGTGTGCGCCTGCGTTTATGCCAATACCATACTGTTTGACCACTGTCCCTTCGTAATACAGTCTGAAGTCAGGAAGTGTGAGCCTCCAGCTTCACTCTTCTTTCTCAGCAGTGCTTTGGCAGTTCAGGGTCTTTTATGGTAACCACAAATCTGGTTTCTCTTTCTATGAGTTCTTCTTTGTTTTAGATTCCACACATAAGTGAGATCATACGGTATGTGTCTTTCTCTGTCTGACCTATTTCATTTAGCATAACGTCCTCAAGGCTCATCCATGTTGTTGCAAATGACAGGATTTCCTCCTTATTATGGCTGAATAATATTCATACACACACACACACACACACACCCCACTTCTTTATCCATTTGTATCTGTCAGGGGACACTTAGGTTGTTTCCATGTCTCGGCTATCAAAAATAATGCTGTGGGGGTGAAGATACCTTTGACATAGTGTTTTTGTTTTCTTTGGGTTCATTCCCAGAAGTGCAGTTGCTGGATCATACTTTAATATCTTGAGGAAGCTCCATATTGCTTTTATGGTGGTTGTGCCAGTTTACCGTCCCACCAAGAGTGCGTAAGGGTTCCCTTTTCTCCCCTCTTGTCACCAGCATTTATTTCCTCTTGGTGCTGGCCACTCTCACAGCTGTGAGGTCTCACTCACTGAGGTTCTGATGTACGTACCCCAGTGATCCGTGATCCGTGCGGTCGGACACCTTTTCATGTGCCCATTGGCCTGTTGTGTGGGGGTGGGTGCCTAGCGGGGTGGTGGGTCAGGATCCCTCCTCCTTCCATTTTGTGGTGTTGTGCCACCCCGGCCACCACCCCCATGCCCCCCTCACCCCCGCCCCAGGTCCTCACAGAGGCCTCCCTGCCTTCACCGTGGGAAGTGCCCCCCTAGCCACGCTGTCATGTCCCCTCTGTTCTGTTATCTGACATTTTCTTTCTTCGCTTATTTGATTGATACTCAGGAGGACAAGGACTTTGTTCTGGTCATCTGTGGGGGCTCAGCGCCTAGCCTAGTACCTGGCATGTAGTAGATGCTTAAGAAATACTTGTGAAAGGAATGAACAGAGGAGGACGTGTAACGAAGCACTGATGTGCACAGGGGAATCTTCCTCCTCAGAACTCGAGTGGCTTCTCCCTGTGACCCCGTGACCCCCATGACCCCCGTGACCCCCGGAGGCCAGTCTGTGGTCCCGCCAACCACACGCCCCGCAGACCCAAAGCCATGGGCCGGCTCTTCTCTCCTGAGTCTCTGGGGGACTCCTGGAGCCATTTTTTCCCACTTCATCGTCCAGAAAAACAGTTTTGTTTTTTTTCCCACTAAATCCACACCAGACTTGCCCAAACTTCATAAATGCAGTGATCTTTTCTCCAGGGATTATGAAGGTCTAGAATAAAAATAAAACATGTCACAAAGCAGGGCTGAGCTTAGGGTGTCCACAGGAGCATCCAAGAGTTTTCCTGTGACCCCTCCATTTATTTTCATGGCACCAGAATATGACAGTCTGTTGGGGAAAACACATTGTTTATCCCATACTGGGGAATTGGCACTACAACGTTGTTTTTAAAAACATCTTAATATTTTTCCTCTTAGAACCTATTGTTGAGTTAGAGAAACAAGCTTTGCCAAATGCACATTTCTGTCTTTGCTGGTCCTGGCTAGCTGGCATCTCTCGTCAACTTTTCCCAGGCACTTCTTGGGCACCGTCTTACCCAGAGTGGAAACTATGGGTAGGGCCACCAAGCCAGACAATGCGCAGCTTCTCAGTCACCTGTGTGCCTGGGAGCCGGCTGTGGGGAGGTGGGGGATGTTCTCCTGGCCGCCCATCTAAGACCTAAGGCAGGTCTTAGGCTTTACTCTGTGTGGATGCCCACCCAGAACTCACTCGGGTAGACGTCTGGGTCTATTCCTGCCTCTAGCGTTACATTGCTCCCTGACCTTGGTCTTTGGTCTAGACACTGTTCCTCTGACTCTGTTTTCCCACCCACCAGGACCCCCTGGGTCCTCAGCTCTGACGTCTGGGCCCTGTGAGTGTGTCCGAGGGGCAGGCCCGTTTACACTGGGGACCTCTGCTCCCAGCAAAGGCAGTAGTGGCGCGGCCTGGGGTTCATCTGGCAATGGGGGTGAAGGGCAAGGTTAGCTTACCCCCTGCCCTGACCCCTCTCGGGTCCCTGGGTCATCCTAGGGCATCTGCTCCTCTTTCTCTGGCCCTGGGCGGCCTCCCGTCCTTTCCTTGCCCCTCTCCTCCTTGTCCTCTCTGTCATGAAGTGTCAGCCTTGAGTTCCCTCCGATGGGACTGAAAGGCAAAGCCATCTTACATACAAAGGACCTTTTGGCCCATCTGTAACAGCAACAACAGCAGCAGCAACAACTACAGCATCTCACACGTAAGGGTTTCAGTTTACACTTTACAAGAGCTTTGAAGCACATCATCCCACCAGTCGAGGTAGGCCCCTTGGTAGGGGGGCGCTCCTGCCCCTTTCCCTGAATCCTGCTCAGTAGGAAGCAGTCTGAGCCCCTTGTCAGCACGTGTGCATGCCCCCACTCCAACATTGACCACTGGAGCAAGAAAATGACCCAGCCGAGCTCCTCCTGCCCCCTGAGACTTCCTGTTCCTAGGACTTGGCTGCTCAAATAGGAGAACTGAAACCTCTGCTTGTCAGAAAACTTCACTGGGGGTGGATTTTTCAATGGGCTTGACTCTGGCAGTCTGTAAAGTCAGGGCTTCCAAAATTGAGGGGGAGACTGGAGATCCCTCCAAGCCATTCTGCAAGCAAGACCCTGGTCCTGCGGCTGGCTAGGCTGAGGGTGGCGAGATTCGGGTTGAGCCGGAGGAGGCCAAGCAGAGAGAGGCCTGGGGTTGCTCAGGGCAGCAGAGGGAAAGCCAGGGACCCTGGGCGGGGCTCAGCGGGCTTTGTGCCCTGTGCGCATGGGGAGAGGCTCGTGAGGAGTGCTGCTGGTGGAATGAGGCTCAGCTGTACCTGCTTGCGTGGGGTGGGGTGGGCTGGCAGGACGGGGGGTGGGGAGGGGTGTGGGCAGATCCTGGGACACCTTCCAGGGCAGCATTTCTGAGCTACCATAGACTGTTGTGACCCACCTGGAGTCAGCATCATGTAGCCACAGCAAACCCGAGTGATCAGCTGGGAGCTCCCAAAGCCCTTCTGGGGGGCAGAGCCCTGTCCCTTCTAGGCTTTTCTCCACTTTGCCACTGGTTCTCGTCCTAAAGCAGAGCCTGGCTTGCATGTCCCCCGCTTCTCTCTGCTCCCCAGTGTGCATGGCACCCTCCTGCCACCCCAGGCCTCTGCCGGCTCCACACAAGCTGGTCATTTCCTATTTCTCTGATTCTTAACGGGCTGCTCCCTGGGAAGTTCACCCTCTTCCGGCTCCTGACAAGACCTGGGCCTGGGGATCCTGTGCTCCGGTCAGCCATGTCCCTTATTTATGCTTCCGCTAGGAAACTCAGGTAATAAAGCAGTTGTCCTTCCCACAGCTGTCGCTGCCCTGACTGGGGGACCCTTCGGGCCAGGATAGGTTTTCTTCCCCTGGGGAGTGCGTTCAGGAGTCAGGCAGCCTGGGCCCGGCCCTACCTCGGCACCTAGACACCCGCTCTTGTGTAGGCTCCCAGACTGCCCCTGCCTCAACTTAACCGTAAAATGGGGTAGTGATGTCTCTACTACAGAGCTGTTTTGAGAATTAAATGAAAAAAATTAGTATGGTAGCTGATACATAATGTAGTAAATACTAAGTAAATCTCGCTGTGAATATTTGAAACAAGGTCCTTGTCTGTACCTGGAACCTAGCAAACATGCATATTTTTAAGGAAATTGCTCCATTGTATTGCTTTCCTCCCTCCTCTTCTTCCTCTCATTCTTTCCATCCTCCCTCCGTGCCTCCCTCCCCTCATCTGCACTCTCCTCGTGCCCCTCCACCTTCCTCCCCTTTCTCCCTTCTGGACTCTGAGCCTGCGGCCCACCAGCAGGCCCTTGGAACCAGGAGGCTCATCTGCAGATGCTCAGAGTGGGAGGGGCACACCCGTCCCTGGCCCTCTGCAGGGGAGGAGGCCCTTGGGGAGGAGAGGTGGGTGCGTGGAGACCTGCAGTTGGTGTGAAGGACTGAGCCCGGAGGGTGCTGCGAAGGGGCGGTGGCGGAGAGGCGGGCAGGTCCCCTTCGGGAGGGTGGGCAGCTCTCAGGGTGGAGTCAGGGCTGGACTGCCACCTCTGCTTACGGAGTAGCCTCTGTCTAGGATCTCTCTGGATACAGGACAAGGGACGAACAAGACAGAATGAACAGGAAAAACAGGAGAAGAAAACTTCCTCTTTCCCTTTCTGGTGCGGCTTCCCCGATGAACTAACTGCCTGACTCCCCCGTGTTTATGCCGTTGTCTGGAGAAGGAATCTGGAGCTCTGAGTCTGGGCGCCAGGCCTGGCTCCCCCACTCAGCAGACCTGTGGCTTGAGGCAAGTCCCAGAGGCGGAGAGAGGCCTGCTTCCTTATCTGCCAGCGGGGCTCTGCCGCTCTGCCCTTCCTGGGGGCCAGAGCTAGTGGACAAAACAAGGCGCTGTGCTGGTACGCACTGGGCAGTGTCTGCACGAGCAAGGGGCCTTTGTCACTATGATGGTGGCCTGGAGGACCAGGTTAAGGCCTATCTGTCCCATAGCATGATGCTGCAGGAACCTTCCAGAATCGAACTCCTACCAGGGCTGTGGGTAGGCGTGGCTCCGGGCCCTGGCTTCCTGCCCTCCTAGGGTCACAGAAAAAAGTTGAAGGCGAGGGGCGGGAGGAGCGTGGTTCAGAAGGGCCTGTGGAGACAGTGCGGCCGGCTTCCTGACCCTCATGCCGCTCACCTGGGGCGCCCAGCTCCTGGGGCGGGGTGGGAAGCGAGCAGCTGCTTTAAATTTCCGAGAAACAGGCCCAGGTTAAGCCTGTGTCTGAGTGCAGGTAGTTCTGGGATGGGGCCCTGGGCCAGTTGGGAGAGGGAGTGGGGACTGCAGGGGGGTTGCTGGGCAGACGTCGGCCAAGATTTTTGGGTCACAGAAGTCCAGGGCCCAGCAGCTTCTCCTGGGCAAAACAAGGACTTGAAACCCTTTCAAGGAGAGGGAAAGGAAAACCTCCTTCTCCCGCCCCCCTCCTCCTCTCCTGAGCTGGGGGGGGGGGCAGGCCTGGCGGCTGCTGAGGGCCACATTTCACACACACACACAGCTACCTCCTCCTCCCTCCGACAGGCCTGCCTCTTTGTTCTTACCCTTTTGTTTTAAAACACTTTTATTAGTCTTTTCTCTTAAAATTTTTTAACAGCTGTTTATAAAAACACGACAAATACACAACACAAAACAGTAAAAATAACTCACTGTATGGTACAGATACTCAGACGGTGTGATATATTTATATAATAAAAGATGAAAATAGTCACTTTCCATAATAAAAATAAGTTCTATTTTTAGTTTATTTTACAATATACTTAATATTCTCTTCTTCTTGTTCTCTCCAGCTTGCATTGTTTGACTCCCAATCTCAAGGGCGTCCCCGAGGGCGTCCCCGGTGGCTGCAGTCCGCGGGGGGCGCAGGCGGGCCGCGGGCCTTAGGAGCAGGGGCGGCAGCCGCACTCCAAGTGTCTCTCCACCTCCTCCACGAACGAGGAGCCGTCCGTGCACTGGAAGACGTATTTCCGCCGCTTGCTGCGGGTGGGCCGGCAGCACCGGGGCCCGCAGCCACCGCGGCACTCCATGACGGGCACCTTGGAGGCCGTGGCGCAGGAGGCATAGCCTTTCTGACGGCGGATCACCTCGCGGACGACCTCGCCTAGGCAGGGGTTTTCTGCGGCGGGCAGAAGAGGTCCGGTAAGGGCCCTGGTGGCTGGCAGAGTGGGAGGGAGGCTGTCGGGCAACACCGGCCTCGAGGCTCTCCCTCCTTGTTCCTTCCCTCATCCAGGCGTCTCCCGCACACTCACCTGCTCACCGCGCTCTTCCGCCCAAGCCGCTGCCCTCCCTGTGCTCACCCTTAAACATCGCAGTGGCTCTGCATCTGCCTCCTCGGTATTCACCTCCCCCCAGCGCCCACACCTGCGCATCCCCGCGTGCGTCCGTCTCCCCATCCACCCATTTATTGTGTCTGCCCAGCAGGCCCGGTCCCTTCCTTCAGGGAACTTAAAGACCAAGCTTTATGTGGCAAACAGACTGTTCAAGTTTTGTACCACTTTGCACGCATAAAATCCAAATGAAAAGCCAATCATAAAAGGCAAAACCTGGGAGATTTCACCTCTAGTTAGGATTTCTGGCAGAGCTGAGCCCACCTCCCTGCACTGTGGAGGGTGGGCTCCAGGGGGCCCCACCCCCACCGGTCTCTGTGGTGGGCTCTAGACACTACCAGGGAGTGAGAGGCTGCCGGGAGGGAGTAGGACGCGTCTGCACGGGGCACTGAGCCCAGGAGCCTGCTGTGGGCTGCGCATGTTTCCGGGAGGTGTGCTGGATGGGCAGCTGCATGCGGGACTGGAGTTAATGAACCACGGAGCTGGGGGTGGAGTGGGGGGGAGACTTTTCCAAAAGTCCTAGAAATAATGGGGTGGGGGCTTCTCAAGCTGCTTGAGTCCTCTGGACCTTGACCCAACTCTTCACGGCTCCTCTCCTGTCCTCACTACGTTGGGAGACCCTCTGAGGACCCCGTGGACGCAGAGCCAGGACCCTCGGCCACACAGCCTCCGTTTCCCTGTCCTTCCTGCTCCTTCACGGGCTGGCATGCGCCTCGCAGAAAGGGCCGTGTGTGTTTTATAGCTTTAGGTGGTTAATGTGCTAGAATGCGAGCGTCAAGCCTGATGCAGTGCTGTAAGCCGGCAAGACGTCCAGGGGTTCGGAGGGACCGGAGGAGACGAGGCTGTGGAGCGCGGGGCCACCGACTGAAGGGCGACAGCGCTGCGCATGTTGTGCTGTGAAATCTGGAATTACTTCTAAGTACACTAATAAATTTAAAACCCGATTTCGATTAAGAGTAGTATTTCAAGTATAGGTATGTGAAATAGTTCCCTATGTCTAGGAGCTGGGGGGTGGGGTGGGGGGAGGAGAGAGTCTCAGCCTCTCTGCACGTTCCCACTGGAAGGTCTGGGCTGTGGGCCTGAGCCGGCCATTCACTGAAGCTCCCAGGTGAGTCAGGGTGCTGGGTAGAAGCTCATGCATGGAGTGGCTAGGCTGTGGAGGGGCTCCGAAAGTGGGGCGTTGGAAGGGCGCACAGCTGGGGAGGGCGGAGTGCGTAGAAAGAGGGAGAGGGGAGAAGGAAGATGGGAGGAAGGAGAAGAAAGGGGGGAGAAGG